>JAOWBP010004330.1:5920097-5934185 GCA_028571105.1 Tragopan temminckii
CGGGCGGAGCGGGGCCGGGGGGCGGCGGGGGCCCGGTAGGAGCGCCCGCAGCTCCGGTTGGGGCGCGATCCCCGCGATATCCGAACCCGCCGACCGAATTTACGTTGCAGACGAGGATGACGTGCACAAGTGCGGGCGCTGCCAGGCGGAGTTCACCTCCCTGGAGGAGTTCGTGCAGCACAAGATCCAGAAGCGCTGCCAGCGCGGCCCGGAGCCGCCCTCGGGCCCCGACGGACCGAAGGTGACACGGGTCCCGGTGCCCGTCCCGGGGCTGGGGCAGCGCGGTGACTCCGGAGGGCTCGGCCCTTCCCGCTGACACCATCTCCGCCCCCACAGGTCGGTCCCGCGGTTGAGGAGTCCATAACCGTCGCTCATATCGTAGTTGAAGCATCCTCGATAGCAGAGGAGATCGGCAATGCGTCAGCTATCGTAGGTGAGCGTGGTGCTGCCTTTGTAGCCCCGTGTTCGCTTTTCCGGCATCCTTCCCTGTGTCATCTGTGCTGTGGCCCGTAAATGACATTTCTGTGTAGTGCTCTCGGGGCTGAGCGTTATCCTCAAGATGCAAAAGCCATCCTTAGGTTTAAGCTTTCACTCTAAAATGTCTATTCTAATATCAGTAACACAAACTTCACAAAGATAAGCATTTCAAGCTTAAAACATCCATTTTTTCCTTCCTACCACTTGAAATTCTGGAGCAATACGTTGATTCTAGGTAGGCACGTAAAGCTGTCTTGTGCAGAACATAACTGTCTGTGTCCTTTTCCCAGGTAGCGGGCACATAAAAGAAGTCATTGTGGCAGGAGACCACGTTTTTGAAAACCCAAATGGTCACATTGACGGCGATGTCACTGAAGAGCAAGGCAACCCCGATGATCAGGAGCAGGATATTGCCACAGAGCTGATAAAGGTTAAGCTTCTGGTCAACAAAGAAGGGCGGTATGTGTGTGAGTTGTGCCAGAAGACATTTAAAACAGTAAGTGTAACTTCTGCTGTTTGGGTTAGCACTAAATTGAGGCTAGCTGTTATACTAAGACAAGATTCGATAATAGCATGCTTTTCTACAGTGTGATCTACTTTGAAATTAGAACTTCACCTTTGAAAAAGAACATTTTTGCTCTTTTTCATTGAAATGTAAAATATTTAACTTGTAGAGACTTCTTTCAAAATGTGATTTCTACCCCAGGCAAGCATCCTCAAAGCTCACATGATCACTCACAGCAGCAGAAAGGACTATGAATGTAAACTCTGTGGAACTTCCTTTAGGACAAAGGGGTCTCTGATTCGACACCATCGGCGTCATACTGGTAAGAGAACTTCAAATTGCTCCTTGTTGCTGGGGTGCACTGTGTGTTGTTATCCAGCATACTTTAGAGTGGAGTTCATTGCTGCTTTCCATCTTCCACTGAGCTGAGTTGAGACTGTTGAGTTCCCTGATGTCTGGGATGCTGGGAGGCAGTGCAGGGTTGTGAGATAAGCGTAATCTGCTTGCTGTAAGCAGTTGAAAGCACTCTTCTGTAAGTCTGTCACGCAGAACTTAAACTGGCAGCTGTTGGTTTAATGCTGTTGTTTTGATTCTTGTCATTCCCAGATGAAAGACCTTACAAATGTAAGAAATGTGGGAAAAGCTTCCGGGAATCAGGAGCGCTGACTCGGCATCTGAAATCTCTGACACCTTGCACTGAAAAAATTCGCTTCAACATGAACAAGGAAATAGTAGTGAATAAAGATGATTTGCCCACAGGTGAGTGATGCTGTGAATAACTGTCTTGTGTCTGATAAAACCAAGCATGCTCCTGGCACTTGAACTATACATTCTTTTTCATTTAAGAAACATTTTGCTTTGATAGTCAGTTTCCCTTTTACACCGGAAAATGTCCTTTTTTATATAGATCAAAACTATTAACCCAAAGTGCACATAGTTGATGCCAAGCTATAAAGAATGTTTGAGAATCTGTTACAAGGATGGTTTTAACAGGCACTTCCTGTTCTAAGACACATTTATTGTAGGGCACAGTAAATGGATGAGGGGTGGGCAGTACATCAGGTGATTCATTCTACTTTTCTTGAAGGATCCTGTAGTTCAAACTCAGAAACTGTTCCATCAATAGCGAGTGAATCCATCGAGACCTCACCCGTGATTCATCTAGTGACAGATGCAAAAGGCAATGTTCTTCATGAAGTCCATGTCCAAATGCAGGAGCTTCCTGTTGTAGATGCGAAATCTCTGGATGAAGATGTGAGTGTCACTTCTCTTGAATATCGTGTATTTTATGCAAGAAGTAGTTTGAAGGGTTTTACCTCATGAAATATTCTTAGGTGCTAAGTATAAACCTGTGCAGTGAAAAGTAAATGGATAATTAGCTGCTCTCTCATCTGAAAGTAAAGAAGGCAAACTCTGCTTTGGCCTTGTTTGAGTGTGGAGCATACATTGAGAGGCATAGGGTCCCTTACTGGATGATGCAAAACATGAGAAGCTGTTTACACTGATCATGCACTGCTGCAAGACTCTGACAGAAGCAAAAGCTTATTCCTTGAATATTGTCAGAGTACAGATTGGCCTCGTCTTCCCAGTTTAAGATCATTCTCTTTTTGATTTTTCAACCAAATATCACAAAAAGCCTGTGCATTTGTTGTACCAAGTTTTGGACTATTTATTCCTCTAGCAGTCACATCCTAAGGAGCTGCCATGTGAGGGGGAAACAAACAGTGAGAATCTGCTGAGGCAGGCCATGAGGAATTCTGGCATTGTGATAGAGAGAGTTGCTGTGGAAGAAATGCAGAAGGCAGATGAGCCTGCTGTAGCTGCTACAGAAGAAATAAAAAATGAAGTGGTGGAAGCAGAAGAGGAGCCATGTGGGGAACAGCATGCTGAAGTAGAACCATCAGAGCCTGTATGTTTGCACTTTGTAGATTAATTTCTTAATCTTCTGTGCCTGCACTTGGTTGTAAACAGTAGTGTAATCCTGACCACCCTGCACATTATCTTCCACACACCTCTCCCTGTCCCTTTGTCTTTGTGACAATTCTTATTGCATGCTTTTCATGCATGTTAGTGCACACTCCTGTTAACAATATCAGTCTTTTCTGGGGGGATGGGGGTGAAAGCTGGAGTATTCAATTGGGAATTGTAAGTTAGTAAGTTACTAAAACTTACTATACAGAGCAGTAAAAAAAACATATATACTGTATCATTTTCTTTCCAATAGACAGATGCAGAAAGAACAAACGGCTACAAAAGTTACATTTGCCCTCACTGTAATGAAGCTTTTAGTGAAGCTGCTTCCCTTGAAATGCATATCAAAGGACATTTAGGTAAGGCTGTAATGCACAGCTGTTGTCTAAAATGCATCCTCTCTTACCATGATCTTGAACACAGCGTAGATTCCACTGTTTCACGTTCTTTGCCTTTACACAAATGTCAGCCATGCAAATTCTGTTGATGCTTAACACAAAACATGAAAAGATCAGAGCAATTGATTTTTGTAATTCTTTTACACTTTGTTCTAGAGCTTAACAAAAAGGCTTCATGCTTCCAGACCTGCCTGGCATCTGCAGAAGTAGAGTTCTGTGAAGGGGCCAATTTAAAGCATTTCTGTCATTAATGCTTTCTCTCTCTAGATTACAAGCCTTTTAAGTGCGAGGAATGTGGCAAAGAGTTCACAAAGGGCTACCTGTTAAAAAAGCATCAGGAAGTGCATGTCAATGAACGGCGTTTCCGCTGTGGAGAGTGTGGCAAGCTCTACAAGACTATTGCACACGTCAAGGGGCATCGAAGGGTGCATTCTGATGAGCGGCCGTATTCCTGTCCGAAGTGTGGCAAGCGGTACAAAACCAAGGTGTGTCTGCCTTGTGTCGGGTTCGCCCTGAGAGTATCCTTTCCAGAGCTTGGGGTTGGGATAAGCTAGGAGGCTTCACTACTGAACAAACAAATGCCAGCTCCTCTCCTCTTACAAGAGCAGAAGACACTTCTGTATCAGTAGGGACAAGAAAGGCAGTCTTAATTCATAGTTCTGAGGAAACTGTTCCTTCATGTATGAAAACAAATAATACAAACATCTTTATCATGTCTTAGGTGAGAAGTCCTCAAATACGCTGACTTTTACATTGAAAGCTAAAATACTGCTTGCTTGATTTAGTCATTCCCTTTAGCTGCTCTCGGTACTTCTCTCTCTACAGAATGCTCAGCAAGTTCACTTCCGTACGCATTTGGAGGACAAGCCGTACGTGTGCCAGTACTGCAGCCGGGGTTTTCGGGAAAAGGGCTCTCTGGTCCGCCACATCCGCCATCACACGGGGGAAAAGCCTTTCAAGTGTTACAAGTGTGGGCGAGGCTTCGCAGAGCATGGCACTCTCAACAGGCACTTAAAGACCAAAGGTGAGATGGCCAAGTTTGTCTCTGTTGCAGTAAGGGCAGATGCGTGCTTTCTTCCAGGATCAGGTTTGGACAAGTTGCTTCTTGGCAGAATGATGGTGATTTTTCAGGGTGCAAAATATTTAGAGTGGTTCTAATGATCTTCATCTAAGGCCACTTGTTTATCCACATCTCTGTTGCATCAAAAGAAGGGATGCAGATTTCTTGTTTTGCTGTTTTTTTTTTTTCTTCCAATCTACATTAATCGGTAATGAAGCATAGACCTCTTATAGATTGTTAATTGGCTTGGTAGGATTAAAGCCTGCTGATTGCTGGCCATTTGTCAGTGGTATCTTGTTAAAGGGATCTCATTGGTGATGTACAGCATTTGCCAGGTATTCCCATATTTGTGTTGGTTACATAAATTGTCTTTTTATGGCATTTTTGGAATTCCATTCAGGTGGCTGCCTTCTGGCTTTGAAAGAGGTGGAGGAAGTGATGGTGTCTGAGGAAAGCCAGTCAGCTGACAATTTAGCTGCAACAGTCATCTCTGAAGATCCTCATACTGTTTTGGTAGAGTTTTCTTCAGTGGTGGCAGACACTCAGGAATACATCATTGAGGTAAGAAGCGAGCAAGCAGCCTTGTTGTCCTGCACATAACTGAGGCAGGAAAATGAGGACGTGTGGAAGGCTGGCAGTAGTCAATCAGAAGGCTGAAACTAAGATCTTCTGACCTCTCACGCTTGCTTCAGCTTTCCTTCAACTTCAGTTTATTCTTCTCCCGTTTCTAGTTAGCTTATTTTGTCTGAAACAGTTTTTGTGGCCATCAAAAAACAACAGTTGATGCATTTTGCTTTCTCCTTCTTTGTGACAGAGAGCCAGCTCTCATCTGTGCAGAATAACAGTCCATTCATTGAGTCTGTTTAGTGCTGCCACAGTAAACATTGGGGCTGCTACTAATAGGAGAAAAATCTGCCAGTTGGCAGAATCCTGCTGGGAGAGGATGTCCTCTTTCAGTTATTTCTGAGCACTCTGCATTACTGTGAAGTAGCCATTTATAACGGGATTTGGAGAAAAAATTAAGGAGTTGTCTTTAGAGTAGTTACTGCATTGTGGGGGGAAACAGGATGATTTTATAAAAGATCTTGATATCTTTTATCTTGGAAATAGAATTAAAAAAATACCAACTAATTATCTAAAAAAGGTATCACCCTATTTTGTCTTTCAAGACTGCTACTGAAGATATGGAGACCAGTGAAGCTACTGAAATAATGGAGGGAACAAGACATGAGGTAAAGCAGCCACTTACTTAAACTGTTCTTTCTGTGACTCCCCTCTAAGTGTTATGAAGTACTCTGAGTGTCTGGAAGTCATGCTAAATAAGCAGTTCTGCAGACTTGTCTGTATAAAATAACAACACTGACCATACCGAGTTTGAACAAAGCTCAGTCTAACCCCAGACCCTGTCAGTGATGGAGGCTAGTAACCTGTCGTTCTTAGTACATGAGACTGTAGCTGCTGGCTAAATAGAATTGTACGATGCCACTTCAGCCTTGAGAAATTATCCTCTTAATGAATTCCTGAAGGCTAGAAATAGTGGCTGTTGCAAAACTGGAGACTCCTCAGTTGTAGCCAGCCTGTCTTGAACAACTGAGCATGCACTGTTAAGATTTTGCCACAAACAGTACTTTGACTTAAGTCCAGGAAGTACCCTGCTGGCAAAACATCTTCAGTAACACAAGATACGTGTTCTAAGACTCTGCTTTTCTTGGGTTCATGAGAGCTTCAGTGAGCAGCTGGAGGAAACGGGAACTAAATGCTGCTTGCTGTACTGCACTGCTGATCATCAAACATGGTTTTCAGCTATGATGATGACTGTACTTCTAACAGTGCAACACATCAGGAAATAACATGGCCACTTTTCTCATAATGTAGGTTGACAGTCACATTATGAAGGTTGTGCAACAAATAGTAAATCAAGCAAACTCTGGTCACCAGATCATTGTACAGAACGTCACCGTAGCAGAAAACTCTGAAGTAACCACAGATGCTGCAGACACTATCACCATTGCAACCCCTGAAAGCCTCACAGAGCAGGTCGCTATGACGCTGGCTTCTGCCATTGGAGAAGGAGCAGTGCTGACAACAGAAGGTAGCATCGAGACAGAAGAAGCAACAGTGACAATGGTGGCATCAGAGGACATTGAAATAATGGAACATACAGGAGAGTTTGTTATTGCCTCTCAGGAAGGGGAGGTGGAAGTCCAGACTGTGATCGTGTAACGAACAACATGCAGCTACTGACAGATGTTAAACTTACTGTTTTTCTCCAGGTTGGGGAGTTTGATCAGTCCTAAGTTTGCCATTACAGTTGTTCAGAGAGGAAGAAAATGCTTCCATAGGTAAATGGCTTAACAGGATGGTACAGCCCTGAGATGTTTTCTGTTTAAAATGGAAATGACAGTAGTTAAAGCCCTCTGCATGGGTTTACTCTGAAAGTGACCACTATGCCACATTTGACAGTCTCAGTTTTTTGTGCAGCTCCCTCAAATAAAGGAAATTCCTTTGCAAAGCATTTACCTCTGACCACAGGACAGTAGCATCTTGGTGTTTAAAAGGATTCAGAAAGTGAAGCAAGTATGCAGGTCTCATAAGAGATGACTAAAATTAATCATATGCATTTAAACCAAGAAAACCAAACCTAAGGAGTTCTGGTGTGCATTTACCACCAGTCAAATGCTTTCATGCCTTTAACCTCACTACTTTACTCCTCCTAAGGCATGGTACTGCAGTTTTTTTGTTTTGTTTTGTTTTGTTTTTTTTTTAAAGTATTTTATATTCTGGACAAGTAGCCTTATGTACTGGTCTATAAAGAATGCATCATTGTACCCTTGCAAAGCCAGACAGGCTACTCTGAGAGTTAGTCTGTTGGTGTGTAAAGCCATATTGTACATTAATTTTTTAGAACCATATATGGATTTGTAATTGCATATTGTACAGATTAGGCATGTAAATACATTTTTAAAAATAAAGTTATTTAAAGTTCTTACTACGCTTTTCCTATTATTTCTGCTATATTATCACTCAGAAGAATTTCTAGAAGAAAAGAACAGGGCACATAACATTATGCTTAAGAAACCCTCATCCTTTGGTGAGTCAAAAACAAGTTTTCACCCCAAGCAAATCTCTACAAGCTCAGATTTGTGCATCTATGCTTTTGGAGATCTTTCAACTGACCTACAGCTAAATTCCAGTCAGAGGGATTATAGAAGGTTACTTTCATAGCCCCAAATGTACTTCTTTCTTCGATGGTTAAGTCAGAGGGTGGGGTTTTTTTTAAGTCCACTGATAAAGTGCCCTTCAGAGTTCACCCAGAGAAATTCCAGTACAGACGTGGAAACCCATATTACTCCTGTACTTCTAATGGGGTCCATTTTGTGAATGCAGGAGGGCAGCCCAAAAACAGCTTCAGCTGCTGTTAGCTTCCCTTGCAGCAAAATGCCAGAAATGCAAAGAGATACCTGCAGTAGGGTCAGAATTTCAAACAGAATGAAAATGAAAAATGCCAGAAGGATTAAGTTTGTAATCTGCCAGAACCTGCATCTCCAGAGCTCAACCACCATTTTTAATACTCTTTCAGGATGCTGAAATTTTATCAGAAGTCCACCATTTTAGTAATGCTAAAGCAACATCCTGTGAAATTGCTGAGAATGGGCATCAAAAGAGATTCAGCAGCTAAGGAGCAGCACTTGTAGTTTCCTTTCTGAAAGTAAGGCATTCCTTACTCATTCAAATTTGCAGTGTAACACTGATTCTGCAAACTGCTGAATCTGAGTATTCCTGTTTTTTAGCTGAATACATGCAACTCCTTCTACATGCTGTTAATAGGTTGAACATTGGCCAGGCAAAGGTACTCACAAAAAGATAAAGCTTCCTTAGAGCTCACAACAGCTCTTTGTTAGCTCTTCCCTTGCTACTGCACAGAAAGATTCCCTGCGATCTGTTGGTCCATGCTTGCATCTCCATGCCAGCAAGTTTGTTACCAGGACTTCTAACAGCATCTCACTGAGTAACTCAAATAGAGTTCAGCTGAGGTACTGTTAATTAGAATATTGCTGTCAGCTGTGATCTTTCTGCAGAGCAAACATAGTGTAAGTAACAGACAAATCAGTGCATTCAGACATTTACTACTTCCATGTGCGTGATACTGTTACGTTCCTCTAAGGTCTCCTGCAGGAAGGTGTACATAAGATGTACTAAAGTAACTCAGGAACTCCATTTGCCAATTACACCGTGGCATAAATTTTGCAGCATACAAACAGTAACCATATATATAAAGTTAATTGTGTACATGTACCTTAGCTGAACCTAACTCGAGTACAGCAAGCTTCTGGACTGCAGTTGTGTCTGAGAAGACAAACACGTTGCTTTCACAGCTGATCTGAGTAGTGCTATAGACAAACTTGCAGGAGCTCCAGCTTTTTCTTTCTCGAAGACTGATCACCGTCATGAAAAGTTTCCAACTAATTGAAATTGGTTTTTTTTCTTATTTGAACAAAGTTCCCTGTGGTATCAAAGCGCGTTTTACAAAAAGTAAAAAAAATAACAACACAATAAAGAGTATTATCTTCATTTCTTCTTCTTTCTTTCCAGCACTGCAGGAGACTTAAAGATCTCCTTTAAATTCCTCCAGACTCCTTTAGCGTAAACATTTTTGTAGACAACTTTTCTGTCACAAGGCTGTAATGTTAGATGGTAGGAATGCCTGTATCTTCTGAATTTATACCATTCATTGAAAGTTTGGTTGGTTAAGGCCAAGTACAGGTTGAAACAGCAGTATGCACCCAGTATAAGTGTGAGAAGAATAACAAAACCAAGCATGAAGACAATCCTAGGAAAAGTCAAGAAAAGGTGCTGCAAAGAAAAGAAAATAATGATTTGGTTATAAAGCTGGGCATAAGAGAATAGAGCATTCATTACGTATCACCTCACTGCCATACTACAGAAGTGGATGAAGGGAATGAAAAGCAAAATGAGTGAAGTACCAGAGTGACTCAGCCACTCTTTGCTTAAACGTGTGAGAAAATATTCGAGGATCTAAATTCCAGGGTAGAAGGGTCCTACTAACATACTTATCTCAACGACTGATGGCCATTTCCTAAACAGAACTAAAACAGATGGTCATTGGAATATAGTCATTTTCATGTATCAGATCTGCTGAGTTAAAGTAGTTGAGACACAAAAATCCAAAGAATGAGAACGTGAACAAAACGCTACGAGAAAAATCCCATATTGTTGAAGTATTCTTCAGTTTTCTAAACTTAAATAGCCGTGTAAGTTAGTAAAAAACTGCCATCTGACTACATTCTGCCTGTGAGAACAGGTGGACTTGAAGATCTCTATAAGCAAAGACACAGATAAATCTTTTTATAGGCTAATAGCCCAGCTAATGTAAGCTTACCTGGATGAGAAAGAAAATCTCAACAGCGTGCTCCTGTCCTTGGTCATCAATGTAACTCCCATGCATCATATTTGACAGCAGCACCACTTGGATGAGAAATGCTGTAGTGATGATTGCAATGGTTGCAGCCATCACAGTCAGTGTGAAGAGGTAGAGGAAGAAATACTTTGCATTGAAGGCACCGATGCAGTTGTTGACCCATACACAGTGGTGATCAAAACGATGTACACAGATATTACAAAAACCTGATCAAAAGTGAACAACAAGACAAGTCAATTATTTGATTTTAAGTGATTGATTCAATTTTTACAGTTCAGGACAGCTTTGCATTCAAGAAAAAAAAAAATGAGAATTGCAGTCATGATTTAGTTGATAGTGTAAATTAAAGGAAATTCCACTACTTACCACCAAATAAACAACATTAAAAACAAAGACGTGTACTTCATTTCTTAATTTTATTTACCAAGACTACAGCTCAAGCATTTTGCTTTCTCTGGCAGTACTGCCTAACACGGCACGTGAAAGGTAGAGACTGTAACTAGCCTGCTTTATTTTAAATAATGATGACAGCAGCAATTTCTGCCAGAAAAACAAGAAATTCTGAACTCTTGTCAGACAATAATTTTTATTTCACCTCTAGATGTTCAACTTGTCTACCCCTGCGCCCTGAAGGCGATACCTTCAGAACTGGTCATTTCTGTGAGAACAAATAATAGCACGAATGGGCAAAGGGCGGCTGTGATGTGGAACCCTGCTAAAAGTGAACAGAATTCTATGTGCGTTGAACTGGATAATAAAACAGATGTAGTATGAATCGCAATTATTGATAAGGAATTAATTTGGGAATGTATTATTTTGCTTGTCAAGGAAGTTAAAGTTCTTACTGCAATGTTTTGATCTGGCTGGCTTTTCCACGTTGCATGTAGCACACACAATGCCTTTCTGAAATAATACACCATCATATGCATAAGTCTTCATCAGTGATGCATGATTTGATTTTGTTATTATACCTGTGAAAGAAACAAGACAAAAAAGTAAAAGTACTGGTATTAGCAACATTTAAAGGTTCTATTTTCAAACAGCCACAGCCCACATTCAGCATGAGCTTACCAGGATTGGCACAGGAACACAGAACAAAGCAGCCCATGTTCCCAATCAGCAGCAGGTAGGGCAGCAGCAGCAGCACAAGGTGGAACTCCAGCTCCCAGCAGTAAACAAACACTTCCCATGTGTATTCAGCATAAACTGCTGCTTGCAAGGCTACGTGCAGGACAACAAACAAATAGTTTCTGCAACAGCAAGGAGATGGTCCAGTTAATATTCAGCATCCTGATCAACAGATCAAATACGCTCAGCAAAGACTTTCCAAATGCAGGGAGACACCTCTTTCAGGTTTTCAAGCCAGCACAGATTGCACATTAAGTGTTCTCTCCACCCAGGAGCTTCACCTTCTCTTCTTCACACTCCTTTAAATACGCCAACTAAACTCGCATCCATTATCAGCACATCCTTTGGATTAATTTCCACCAGCTAGTCAAGCGCAGTCTCACAGTCCCCTGGTGCTGCCAAAACGTGCCATAGCAATAGGCCATAAAACATTCTGCCAAAATATATTTGCTGTGTGCTGCTACGAAACAGAGTGAGGTGATGCAGTGGAACAGTGTGCTTGAAGGATCAAAGTGCTTCCAGCACAAATCGTAATCTAGCAGTGACAGCTACACCAAGCTCATTAGATAATTGCTCTGGTGCTGACTGCACATCAACAGTGAAACCACTCTCTCTAGGGCAGTGTTAACTAACACCAGAAAATCTGCACAGCAGGAAACAACAGCGGTGTGCATTCAACAGCTGTAAATATTATGCCTCCGAAGTACCTGGCATACTTGATTTGCTGCCCCCACAGGATATTTAAGAAGTTTCTGAAGCAGATCTTAAAGCACTGGATTTTACAGGACGCTGCTAAATTCTCAATCCAGCAGGCTAGACATTGGCAGCTTCCTGTGAGCCACCTGCACATCCAGGCTGCTGGACTAAGAGTAATGGGATTCGAGGGGGAGAGAGCAGGGATCACCAGCTCTGCCTGAACTCATTCTGCAGCTGCCAGGGAGTTTGCTGTAATTCTCCCATGGATGTGGTTTACCACCAGTGCGATCAACTTCTGTTACAGTGGAAGCTGCTGAGCTACATTATTCATTAAATGCATTCAGACATTTCGGAGTACCATCTTCTCAACACAATTAACAGCAAGACAACAGCATGGCAAACCTTAATGGGAATCTGTAATCCCAGCATGCACACCTGATGGAAAGAGAACACCTAAGGATAATACTAACAGGACACCAACAGTAATCAGAAATATTAGCTAAAAATAATGTCAAAAGAATTAAGTAAACGTGCATTACCGTGTGTGAAAGAGCCTGAGGAGCACCTTCTGCGTCACACTCTGGAGCCAAGTGGGGATTACTAACGACAGTAGCTGAGGAAAATAAAAAGACCGTGTTTATCTGAACTGCACACCACTCCTACCTTGTGCACTGTTCAAATAAAAATATAAGTCGCTAATCCCTCAGTTATAGATCACTGCAGCCATATCACCAGGGAGGAAGCTCATTTCTGGGGGCACACGAGCTTCTGACAGGCACGTTGCTGGGGCTTTCAAAAGGGGAGAGAGGTCCCACATTCTTGGAAGCCCAGCAGGCACAAACAAATGTATCTGGGTTAATGTGCGAAAGTTATAAGGAGCTTTTATCAGGTTATAGACTGTGTAACTGGCTAAGCAGGGGATAGAACTGAGCAATTTCTGAACTACAATATGCTTCATTGGGACATCTGACAGATGTAAGGGGAGATAAGCAAAGAGATAAAGCCTGCTGTCCTCCAGAAAGATCAACAATCAAATATACAGAACCAAACAGCAAAACAACAAACCAACATCAACACACACCTCAGTTCCTTCAGCTACAGCTCAGTTTGACAGCTCTACATCTGCCTAATTGGCATTTCAAAAACAGCCAGACACGGGGAAGAAGAAAACTGCCTGTCTTCATTCAGTGGGATCCTCTGCAACTGTGTGTGACTGGGGAATTGTTTGGCTCTGCTGTTCAGAAGATGACATCTCTATAGCAACGCTCTGCTTTATCAGTGGAAGAAATAGAGCAGCTGAGCCTATTTCTAGCAGACAGGGAAAGAAAACACAGTCACAGCTTTTTATCTCGGATGCGAAAGACCAGAAGGCAAAAGACATATGTAGAGTTGAGAAGATGCTAAATATTTTTCTTTTAACTGGTATGCCTCTTATCAGCAGCTCCAGTTACAAGTCTTTTCAAAAAAGACTGCATAGTGCAGCAAGGAGACACGCTACAGAGCTACACACAACCTATCACACAACCGCAGAATCAAAACTAAATCAGCTGCTGTTAATTATAGCCTAACCTTATAATCAAACCCATTATTTCCTCACACGCAGAACATCAATTCCTTGTAATTCAGACATTTCCTAGAGCAAAGCAAAAAAACTCTCATGGTGGTGACAGAGGAACGAGGGGATGAGAGCCGTACAGAGCATAACCGCCCTGCACAGCTGGAGCTCAGCAAGCTGGGGTGGGAGATGTTGCAGGGCTGGGAACAGCTGTGCTGAGTGCACGTGGGTGACTTCTTGACACACGGAATAGCGTAAAGGATCGCAAAGGAGCGCAGCAAACAACTGCGGTGCGCTTCCAGAGTTACGCACTTCAATCCTTAGGGCCAGATACAAAAAAGATAAAATAAAGTGCCTAGAGACACTACTTAGGACTACCTTTCTTTATTTCACGCACACCAGTATCAACTGCATTTCTCCACGCGGGGAGCTTGCAGCACAGCTCGCATTAGCTGCTGATTTTTCACACAAGCACCTATTAAGAAACGTGGGAAAACAATCAATTCCTCTCCACGGCGATGAGCAAAATGCTGACACCGGGAACAGAACAGGATCGAAGTCCGTTTAGACTCTCATAAACCGCACAAGTTCAATAAGCGCCTTAACCCTGCCCTGGCAACACTGCCTTAGTGTAGCGCTGTCCCCCCAGCCCTGCCCCACGGCTACGAACCCCCCGCCGTGCTCAGCCCTTACCTGGCCGCCACTGCGGGCTGCCCTGCCCAGGCGGCCGCCCTCGCCCCCCGCGTGGCTGCAGTACAGCACGGCGACGGCGAGCACGAGGCACAGGTAGAGCAGCAGGAGCGGCAGGAAGTCCATGCGCGGCTCCGACAGCCGGGGCTGCAGGGGGGGCCGCGCCGG
>JAOWBP010004330.1:5946488-5968019 GCA_028571105.1 Tragopan temminckii
CCACGGTGCCCCCACTAACCGAGGCAGGAGAAGGCCTGGCAGCAGCCGAAAGGCGAGAGAGTCATTTTTTACCCACACGTTTTCTTCTTTTGCGCCGGGTGCCGCGGCAATAAAAAAAAAGACAAATCACTCAGCCCACGGCAAGCCCACGGCGGGGCCAGGGCTCCTCCTGCTCCCAGCAGCCGGGCCGGCAGCACGCACCTGCGGGGATGTCCTGCGCCTTGGCCGGCCCATCGCCCACGGCAGCATCTTGCGCAGAAGCCTTCTGGGAAAGGACCGTTGCCAGCAGCTGAAAAACACCCCGAGAAGGGGGGAGAGCAGGCGGCAGTGAGGCGAGCGGGGAACCGGGGGGTGCGCGGCGGGCGCTGCGGTGCTGCAGGGAGGAGCGCGACGGATCTGGGTTGCGGAGGGGAAAGCGGCGCTCGCAGCACATATGGTGCTCGCGGGTGGTGGGAGCCTGCGGCATCGCGGCACCCCGAATGCAGCCTGGCGCACGCCGGAGAGGGCTGCCAGCGCGGCCCCCCCTGCACGGTGCAGCCGTGGTGGCCGTCAGCACGGGGGGCACAAACTGTGCTCAGTGCCCAGCCGGCCACAGCATCACGTCTGTGGGGAGGTGGGCTCACGGGGCTCCTCGGGACGGGTTGGCACGGGCGGGGGCTGCTGTGCAGGGGGCAGCGAGCAGTGTGTAGCGTGCAGAGTGGTGGGCAGTGTACAGTGCGGAAAGCGCAGCGTGCGGTGTGCTGTGCGCATTGTGCAACGTGCAGTGTGCGCTGTGCGGTGCAGGATGTGCAATGGGCAGTGTGCAATGGGCACAGTGTACCATGCAGAGGGCAGCATGTGGGCAGCACCGTGCACTGGGCAGCAGCGTGCAGTGAGCAGATGGCAGCGTGCAGCGCGTAGCTGCAGTGGGCCGCGTGCAGATGGCGGCGTGCAGCGTGCGGTGCAGTGCGCAGTGCAGATGCATCCTCAGAGAGGCAGCAGAGATGCACAGCTCGGGCCATGGCCTGATGCTGCACAGGTACTGGGGGCTGAGCTCAGCGAGCAGCCAGCATGGGGATGGGAGAGAGTGGCAGGATGGTGATAACCATGGTCCGTGGCACTGAATGCCAGCAGGACCTTGCAGCACCAGGTGGAGCATTAATCTCAGCAGGGACCCTGCTCAGGATGGGGTCACAGCTGCCAAAGGAGCAAAGTCCCACCACGAGCCAGCGCAGATGCTGGAGCCATGTGACAACTGTGTGTCGGTGCACGGCCTTACCTTGACGCCCTCGGAGCCAGCATGCAGGGCGTGCGCCCCGCTGCCCGTGCTCTGCCCACTCCCGGAGCTGCGGGCTGAGGCCACGCTGCCTGTGCTACCCAGGCTGCTGCGGTCACCACCTGCACAGGGAGAGGAGATGCCATCAGGGCTCCACATCCAGGCACGGGGACACTGCGGTGCTGCGATGTGTGCTGCCCTAGGGACAGGGAAGGAAATGCCCACCGTACCTGTGAAAGGTTTCCGCAGCACCCAGATCTCCTCGGTGGGTGCAGGTGCAGCCGATCCACCCTGCGATGGTGAAAGGTGGGATGGGCTCATGTCGGCCCCACGGGACCCTTGGTGGCAGAGCAGAGAGAGCAGCGTCAGACAGGTGTGACCCAGCACAGGGGGCTCACAGCAGTGTGGCGTGAGGAGAGGTGAGCCCTGGCCTCGGGCCCATCACCACCATATGCAGGGGAAAAAAAAACAGTCAAGGGTTTTGGGGGATGCCAACGCTGTCCTTCGGTCCTGTCCTCCTCAAGCAGCCAGTATGAAGTGACCATGTGCACATGGCCAGAGCCAGGGCCCCGTCCTGCCAGGCACCAATGAAAGACAGATCCACTGCAGGAGTTAAGAACAGGGACCATGTTGTCCCCGTGCACAGCAGGATGGGGACATGACCCACTGCAGGGGACAGGAGGCAGCAGCGAGGACTCAGGCAGTCAGGACCACAGCCCCCACCCTACTGTCCCCAGCTGAGGCAGCACAGCTTTCCCCATGTAGCCACCTGCACCCATGCAGGGATGCTGCAGGACCAGACACCAGAGTGCTGTGCTCCCCAGGGTGCCCTACAGCAGTAGGTGACACGGGGGTGACCCAGCTGCAGTGATGAGACCCAGCCCCATGCACTCCAACCCACCCCAGAAGTGCAGCTCCATCAATGCGCTCCACCATCGCTCCCTCCAGCCCCACTCACTGGGTCCCACTCACACTGGACAGAGCTGGAGATGCCCAGCACGGGGCTGGACCCGTACCAACCCCCTGCAGTGAGGTCGGGGTGTAAAACAGCATCGCGTGGTGATGGAGAGCGGCCCTATGCTGGAGCTGTGCCCAAGCTGCACCCCAGTGCCACTGCAGATATTTTTATTCATGAGACCACTTGCCCAGCTCCCAGCCAGCTGGAGCACAGGGCAGATGGTGCAAGGTGATAAATTCACGGTAGGAACGTGAGCAGGAAGCTGACAGCCACGGCGCTGTTAAGTTGAGATGTGCCCACTGTGCGTGCTGCGGCCACAGAGAGCTGGGGCTCAGTGCCACTCACTGCAAGAGAAAACCTCAGGGAGCAGTGCTGCATCCCCATCCTCATCACACTGGGAAGCCACAGGCGTGGCCCAGTGCTCCTCCAACACACCGTGTGTGCCTCACATTGTGCAAGCACCCCCAGCCCCAAACAGCTGGCAGAAGCCCCTGAGGGCATGGCACAGTGTGCCAGCACAGAGGCTACAACCATGAGAACCCCTAGCTCCATATCTGCTCCCCAGTCACCATCACCAGCACCCACACCAGCAGTGCCCGTCACCCACTTGTGCCACAGAGACAGTCCCAAGGATGAAGCTGGTCATTGCCTGTGGGGATCCGGCCCTGAGAGCACCCTCAGGACAGTGCCAGCCCCGCTCCGAATGAACAGCCCCAGTCCTGTGGGTGCTGGACACTCCAGGAGGGGATGCTACAAGGGCAGGGGCTCCTCGCTCCTGATGTCCCCTCCCAATCTGGCACCAGGAGGCTGCAGAGTGTTTTTGGGGGTGGATGCTGCGGGTCGGATAGCACACGATCAGGGGCTCAGCGCCGCATCCAGAGCTGCCCGCATGGCCGGGGATACCAGGGATGGGATGTGGCTGCAGCGGGGTGACGGCAGGAGTGCAAGGAGAGGGCAGCAGAGGGGCCGCTCTGCATGCACGTGTGCACACAGCCACACGCAGCCGCGCACGCATGCACACACGCATGCACACATCTGCATGCACGCGCACTAGCACACGTCTGCAGGCGCACGCGCACCCGCGTGCAAGCACACGGCAGGCACCAAGGCACGGGGGAGAGAAGCCGAGCGGATAGAAAAGAAAAGAATAGATACACACTTCAAAAGAAAGAAATCCATCGAGAGAATGAAGCGAGCGGTGAACTACCTTGTCCGTAACGCGGCTCGTCGGCACTGCTAGGGGAGAGCCTGTGATAGCCAAAGGAACTGAAAAGAGTCTGATGGGAATGTGGTGGTGGAGGTGGAGGTGGAGGCAGGGAATGGAACGGATGGGACGAGGCGTCACCGTTTAGCACAGCAGCCCCGTAAGCCGGGAGCGGGATCTTTTGGTACTGTTGGGGGATTGTTACAGTCTCCCATGAACCTGATAATAAAACATAACAAGAGACAAAATGAAAAGAATCAAAATAACAGAGACATGTTCAGCACCACCAAAAAAAAAAAAGAAAAAAAAAGAAAAAAGAAAAAAGAAAAGAAGAAATAAAATAAATAAATAAATAAAAAGAACAAAAGGAAGAAAGAAAAAGAAAATAAAAAAGCAGCTAACAAAATAAGCAACCAAAAGAGACTTGGAGGAGGCGGAACCGAGACCCAACCGAGAAAGAGCCGAGCCACAAAGCAACAGCAGAACTCAGTACACAGCACACGGCAGGGCATGACCCATGGGCACAGCCTGCAGACCCCCACACCGACACTGGGGGACATCGAGTCCCCACAGGGCTCCCAGGACGCCACGTGCCCCGCTGCAGGAGTGGGGCTGCGAGGGCAGCACCGCTGTGCCAAGCCCTGGAGCAGCCCCTGTGCCACGTGGGGCTGTATTCCTGGAGCTGCCACAAATCCTACACCCTGGAAACACCACTGCAACAGAGCCCAGGAGACACTGGCCTCGTCTCTGTCTCTGCAGCACTAGCATGCGACCTGCTGCCAGGCAAGGAGGGCTGTGCAGCTCGGTGCAGCCTGGCACAGTTCTGCTCTCCTAGACCTCACTGAAACGTACAGCGGGGCGACGTGGGGCTGGGAGCACGCAGCAGCCCTGGGCAGTGAGCTGGTCTGTGCAGTGCCTTTGAGTGCATCACATCGGTGCTGTGCCTGCACTGCCACACTGCTCCTGGCATTGGGCACAGCCAAGGGCACCCCAGGGAACTGCGCACCCTGGGAGCATGGGATGGGGAGTCACAGGGCAGGGAGTGGTTCCTCTCCCTGATACGGTCCCTGGCCACGGATAAGTCCTAGTGGGGCAGTGCCAGGTCCCTGGCACCAGTACCCAGCTCCACATGCAGCCGCTGGGACTGTCCCTGGTTGCACACTGAGCACCATGTTCCTGAACCACCGTAACACCCCACACCATCCCCATGCACAAACACTGCCCACCCAACACTCCTGGGCCGCCGGCACTGACCTCCCTCCCACACACACAGCAAGGGCACTGACTCTTTACATAACTGGGGGCTCTGACCCCCATACAGCAGTATGCCCACATGGTGGAGATGCACAACGGGGGCACCAGCCCCACAAACCATGTCCCTGTGCGGCGGGGACACCAACTTCACATGCACAATGGGGACACTGCCCTTTGGTTCAGCAGTGGCATCGCACCCCCTGAGCCCCCAGCCCAATAGGAAGGTCCCCAGGGCTGGGCTGCTCCTTAGGACACTGGTTTGGGAGGTAGAGGTGGGGAAGTATTTGCCTGTTCGCTTGCTTATGGCTTCCACGAGGCTGGAGGGGAAGTAGCCCACGCGGTCGTTGCCGGTCCGATTGTCATGGATGCAGCCCTTCCAGCGCCCGTCTGCGTGCTGCTCCAGCACCTATGGGCATGTTGTGGTAAGGGCAGGGCTGTGCCCCCCACCTGCATTATGCCCCCCCCAGCCCTGGGCAACCACACTCACAGTGATGACGTCTCCAGCTTTCACATTGAGGCTGGTCAGGTCGTAGTTGTTGCAATAGTCCTTGACAGCCCGCACCTGCAGTGCAGCCGAGGCGTCTGTGGGAACAGAGGGCAGTGTTGGTGGGTGACCAGTGCTGAGATCCCCCCTGGAGGCTCTCTGATGGAGGTGTCCCACACTTGACCCCAAGGTGCCCACCCGGCTCCCTTACCCCGCAGCATCTGCTTGATCTCCTTGCTGGCCTGGCTGGTGGTGAACTGGTTGACAATGTCCAGAGCTGTCTGGTTGTACGTGTTCCGGACATGGGCATTAATTCCACTCTGCAGTGATACAGGGAGAGCTTGGGATGGCACACAGCTGGTTGGGACCCCCAGGGCCACCCGAAATGGAGGAAGTCATGCTGCCATGGGCACAGCTCGCTGCCCTAGGCCCTCCCACCAGGAGGTACCATCCCACTGGGGTCAACCCCGTTCTGCACTCCTTCCCTGGGACAGCAGTGCCAGAGGGGCCCTTACATCCAGCAGGAGCCGCACCACGTCCGTCTTGCCACACAGGGCTGCCTCGTGCAGTGCTGTGCCCGCCTTGGTCTGCCGGTTGATGTCAATGCCAGCTTGCAGCAAGAGCCTGTGGGTGCATGGAGAGGTCAGCAAAGGGTGGGATGGGACTGGTGTCGGCCCGCTCCCTGCACATTAGAGCACCCACCGGATGATGTCAATGTGTCCATTCTTGGCTGCAAGGTGCAGAGGGCTGGTGCCATTGGGGTCGGTGGTGTCCCCTGGCTTAGGCTCCAGCAGCGCCGCACACATGTTGCTGTTCAGGAGCAGTTGGACCACCTGGATCAGCAAACACAGACGGAGCAGGGCTGCAAAGACGGCTCAGCCGCCCTGAGATGGCCCCCTGAGACCCGGGACAGGGGTGCCCTACCCCTGGTCAGCCCACGGGACACAAGAGCAGGAGATGCCCCTGCTGTAGTCCCTTCCCGCAGCTGCCCCATACCACCCCACAGGACCCTCCACTCCAAGGAACCCACCACTCACTTCCAGATCTGCCTTTCAGGGGGCCCAGCTTGCAAGGACTTACCCCAACCCGGCCAAACTCGCATGCCAAGTCCAGGGGCGTCTTGCCTGAATTGTCCATAATGCAGGGGTTGGACTGGTGCTGCAGGAGCATTTCAGACTGTGGGTGAGAAGAATTAGGTACGGTGAGAGCAGGGCATGAGCAGGGGCAGGGAGGGCATCAGCCCCACCGCTGTCCCCTGTGCCCCATCACTATATGTCCCCTCCTGTGCCCCACCACCGGTCCCGCTGTACCACGTCGTAGTGCCCGTGCTGTGCCGCCAGGTGCAGGGGGATCTGTCCCTCATCTGATGGGATGTTCACAGAGGAGCCTGCCTTCAGCACCATCTTCATGGGCTCCTTCTTGCCTTGCCAGGCCGCATAGTGCAAGGGCCGCATGCCTACAGGCGAGCAGGAGGAGCAGCAGTGAGCCTTGCAGGGCACAGAGATGCTCCTGGGCAAAGACTGCAAAGGGGACAGAGGGTGGGGGGCATGGGGCAGGACCCCAGGAGGGATGCAGCCCCCATGTCATAGCAAAGGGCATCCTTCACTTCCCACCCCGGTGCGCTCAGAGCCAGACACAGTGCTCTGCCCTGCATACCAGCCCCAGGGTGGCACAGCCACAGGCACTCGCCTTTGTTATCCTTGATGTCCACCGCAGCCTGTGCCTCCAGCAGCAGCGAGATGAGCTCTGTGTTCCCATTGAGTGCTGCATGATGCAGGGCAGAGAACCTGGGGAATGGGCGCGGTGTCAGGAGGGGCTCAGGCACTGTCCCCGTGGGCTGTCCCCTCCAGCCTGCACCCACTGCACCCAGGGCACCTACCCTGCCTCCTACCAGCCTCCCTGTGCATGCCTCTGCATTTTGTGGGCACCAAGAGAAGGAGCTGCCATAGGGACCAGACTCAGCCAATCCATATTATTTTGCTTTATTATTGTTATTTAGCATTTAACTCTGGGAGTCCCAGGACTGGAGGCGAGAGGCCGGGCACCGCTGGGGAAGCGGCTGGCACCAGGGAACCCCTCCCCTCTGACCCACTTCCCCCAGCCTGGCCCCAGCGGCGCGACCGCGGCCACAGCAGGGGGGGCCCAGGCTGCCAGATGGCTGCAGTGCCCCTGCCCTGTGCCGGGGGCTGGGGAAAGCCCCTCGTCCCACTGCACCCTGCTCCACTCCCACCTGGCAGGCGCTGACCTACTTGCTTCTGGCAGCAGCATCCTCTGCAAGGCTGCACCCACCGCCCCACTGCTCCGGGCAGCGTCCCTGTCCCATTCTCCTGGTCACCTTGGCACCAACAAAGCATGGGATCTGCTGACCTTGAAGCCCCCATTCCCAAACTGTGGGCAGTGAGTGGCAATCCTGCCACCCCTGCAATCATCATGACCCCCAGCTGCACAGGGTCACATCCTCCTGTGCCCGCTCGGCAGCACGGTATGGCACAGCAGCCCCACTGCCTGTGATTCCCCATCCGCTCTCCGTCGGGCGCTGCGATGAGAGCAGACAGCTCGCTCAGGAGGCCGATCCCCAGCGTCTGCCTGGAAATGTCAGTGTTTTCCGCTCCAGCGCCCTGCTCAAATCGGCTCAAGATGGTGCAAATCACAACACCCCCCCCTTCCCCGCCACCCCTGGGCTGCTTTGGGGGCTTCTCCCATACATGGTAGGGAGATCTGCAGAGCTGTGCAGGGCCCGATGAGAGCATGGGGTCACCTGAGTATCAGCCTGGGAACCAGCAAATGCAGCAGAGATGGGGAAACTGAGGCACAGCACTGGGACAGTTGAACTGCTTCAGGGCTGCTCTTGCACACCCTGAGCCCATCAGGAGTTTGCAGGCAGAGTGCAGGCTCTCCCTATACTGCCTCAGTCCCCAGAAGGCCTTGCATAAAGAGGGGCCATGGGGTGACGCAGCCCCCATCCTGCACATGCAGCCATGTGCCTGCCCTGGTGCTGCCCAGCATACCCACACGTTGTTCACACACACAGCCACACTTGCATGCACACGCACTCTCAGATGCACATCTGCACATTGGTGTGCACCCATGCACACAGACACACGCCCAGAACTGATGCACCAGCAGGAAGTGGGAATGGGTGCTCCCAAAGCACCACCACCGCTCAGGGCACAAAAGGCAGAGGCTGGCAGAGCAGGACCACAGCACACCGGTGTCCTTCATCTCCACTGCTATGCATGGCTGGTACACACAAAGCCACCTGCACATGTGCGGTCACGCTCCTCCGCATTGCACCAGGGAGCCCGGCACACCTGCGTGAGAGCTCCCACTCACTGCACCCCACAGCATGCAAAGCCCAGAGCATACACACTCAACAGTATGCACACCCAGAGCGGGGTCACACTCACCCATCGGTGTCCTGGAAATTGACGTTGACTCTCTTTGCTGATCCAAGGAGCTCTGGGAGAGAGGAAGAGCAGACAGACCATTAACCAGGAGGCAGAGGTGGCACAGCTGGGCATGGGATGTGCTGGGGAGGGTGACACGGCTGCTGGTGGGTTTTGCAACTTCTCCTGTAGGTTTTGCTGTCTACAGCCCAGGGCCAGGTGTGGCACAGGGCTGTGTGGGGCTGCCCCAAGCTTGTGGGCTGCTGCAAGCATAAGGATTGAGGGCTGGACAGAAGGGTGGCCATGCACAGTATTTCAGGGCCAGGAAAAAGCTGCTCCTGCAAGCATCAGAACGCCCAAAGCAAATAGCTACACGAGCTTCCCCCTGCTGGAGGCAGAGTGCTGCTCTGCCCACCACCACCTGCTGACAGCCCCGCAGCTGACATGGGGCTTCCCTCCCATTCCCTTACCCACAGGACCCTGCCATGCCTCAAACCTCGTGGTGCTGCCCTGCCTTCCTCTGCCCTGCCCTGTGCAGACCCCGACTGACTCTAACCAAAGGCATGGGGGAATGGAGTCCCTCGCAGCAATCCAATTAGTGCAGCAAGGAGGGATGGAGTGAGATTTACATGAGATTTATCCACAAACGCCAGTCAGGCTTTTCAGTGAAAGTGCTCTTCCTTGTAACAGAGCAGGAACACAACAGAGCCATGGGGACATGGGACACCTCCAAGCTCAGCTGTGGCACCATTCCCGGGGCCTCTAGGAGGAGGAGCGAGGCTGAAGGCCTGGCTGAGCTGCAGCCCTCTGAGGTGGGGGGGAACAGCCCAGGGTGTGCAGCCAGGGAAGGAGGAGCAGTGACCCCAGACAATGGGGTGCCCACATCACCCAGCTGCAGCCATCCCTGTGTGCAGTGCAGTGAGCAGGCAGCAGTGCATCCCCGTGCCTCGGGGAAATCATTCACTGAAGGTTGAGAAAGAGCAGATCAGTGGCTGCTACTCTGCCTGGAAGCACAGCCAGGCAAGGTGCTGCAGCACAGGCACAGCCCTGCAAGGGGCGATTTCAGGTGGAGAAGGAGAGAGCACCATGGAAGAGCTGCTGGGTCCTTGCTCATGCTGCAGGCTGCAATACTTATCAGCACCTGAACACAATATTCAATTATACGACACAAAGGGCTGTGTCAGCACACCGGGCACAGCGGGATGCTTGCCAGGTGCAGGCAGCGAGCAGCTGCTGCTGGCCCACCGCAGGGTCTGCACATGTCAGTGGCTCAGAGTGGGGTCCCAGCCCCCCAAAGGCACTCTGCTCTGTCACCAGGGTCTCTTGGCATCCACCAGCACACTTTAAGGGGTGCAGAACTGGGGCTGGGGGGGCTGTACCCCCTTACCTGGAGCAGCATTGTGCCCTCAGCCTCTGCCCATTCAATCACTGCAGCACAGGACAGGTCTCACCGCAACGCAGGTAAAGCCAGTGCTGAGCAGCCAGAGCCTCTCCTGGCACGTAAAGCCCTGATTGAATTTTAAATCCCAGTCCGTGTGGTGCAGACAGGCCCAGGCGCATGCAGATGAGGCACCTGGGGATGGGGATCAGGCTCTGCCATCCCTGTCCATAGCCAGTGCTGTGCGTGGCACTGACCCACATGGGCCCCACAGCTTCATCCCAGCTAACTGACTCCTTCCTGTATGTCTCATTCCTGCGGAGGGAGGGATATGCCTGGTGGATGGTACCAGGCACTGGGAGAAGTTTCTCTCTGCCCACGCGGATGCTGCCAAGCTCTGTTTGCCCTCACTCCCTCCTGCGCTCCATCAGCCGCCAGACAGCCCAACAAGCCGTACATTTGCTAACAACAGCGCAGCCCGGGGCCGATGGATGATAGATAAGGAGGATGGCTTCTGAATAGCAACAAATAGCAGCTCCCATCCATCAGGTTCACAGCATCTTCTCCTGGCACAGTGTGACCAGGCGGCTACAGGGTGGGTGGGGGCACCACAGGGTCCCCATGACATGGGAAGGGCCGGAGGCCCCCAGCACACCCAGACCTTCTTGCCTTCTTCCCAAAAACCACCCCCATGGCAGGGCAGCCCCCTTGCCCTGGCAGTCCACCTTCCTTAACACAGTAACAAAACCCTCCAGCAACAAATCCCCATTGGTGCAGCCGGACCCCAGGGATGTGGCAGCCCCACGTCCCATCCCGGTTGCAGCAGAGTCTCCAGCCCCAGAGCTGAGTGGGTGCCCGCCAGCCCAGGGCTGCCGCCAGGCTCCCCAACAAAGGTGCCATTCAGGGCTGGTGGAGAGGTGCCCAGCACTGCTTCCGCTGCCCGCTGCTGCCCCAATGAGCTGCTCCCGGCAGAGGGGCCGAGCCGCCCTGCGAGATGCAAATTGCCTGCGGACAAAGGCAGTGGGCTGGCACGCAACACTGGGTCCAGTCTTCAGCCCTGGCCCCAGGATGGGCCCCGCTCGCAGGACAGACAGATGGACAGACGGTCGAGTGGCAGCACGGCCTTTCCTCTCCCACAGGCTGCACCCAGCAAGGGGCTTCCCCAGGGGATCAACACTGTGGGGTGCAGCAGTGATGCCAAGGTGACGCCGATCCCCGTGCAACCACTTTTGCAATCTCAGCTGGGATCAGCACAGGCTCATTTCCCAGCCAGCAGCTTCTAATTATCTCCTATTAAGACCCAAAGTGCCTTCTTTAAAACCAAATCAGGGATGCAGCTCCCCGAGGATGCAGCAGCTCAGCCTTCAGCTGCAGGCAGGGAGCAGCAGTGCCGGTGGCGTGAGGAGCAGCAGCTATCACCGCTGTCCCCACCCAGCCTGGGGCTGCTGTGTCTGCATGCAGGGACATGCACAGTGACAGCCCTGTCCCCACACAGGGCAGTGCCACATGGTGCCCAAGCTGCAACTCCGGCTTCGGCCAAACCTGTGCTGGCCGAATGCTGAATAAACCAGAGCAGAGAAACTCTTCTCTCTGCACCTGCAGAAGAGGCTGCCACTGCCAAAATCTGTTTAGCACTTCAATAAATGCTCGTGCCAAGTGCTTAGTCAGTGACTTCCAGCCGCGCAGCGGTTTGACTTTCGTTAAAGCTCTGGCAGCAGCGGAGCACCCGCCTCACTCCGGCGGGGCTGCAGCAAGCACGGACCCCAGCACGGCTCCTCAGCTTCAAACAGCTGGGAGGCAGCTCACACTGATGGGATAACATCCTCAGATGGGCTGATGGAAATTGGAGCGGCTGCTGGTGTCCCTGGGAGGAGCAGCTGGGGGTGGTCCTGTGACTCCCACAGTGCACCCCCAGGTGCTGCTGGCAGCCAGGTGCCCCCTGGCACAGGGATGGATTGCACGGGTGATGGCTGGCACCCCTGCAGCCCTCACCATGGCCTCAGATGGTAGGAGCCAATGCAGCTCCATCTCCAACAGAGAACCAGCCCTGTGCCTGCACCAGGGCCCTTACCAGAGCTTTGTAACAGCAGCACGCAGGGCAGGGCAGGCAGAGCTAGGAGCACACCAGCTAGGAGCACCAAGGCTCCAGAGGGGCTGTGGGGAAAACCCTTGAGGACACATGGGCCCATAGCTCTACAGTTAAGCCCCTGCTGTAACAAAGACCCATACTTGACCAGTGCAAATGCTGCGCTGGCTCCCAGTTGGAGATCCAGCCAATAGCACATCCTGACACAGGGTATGGCAGAGTGGTGCAGGAAGTTTAGCATTGCAGCTAGAGCGTGGCTGGGTGCTCGCTTCTGCCAGGGACTCAGGGCAGGACAGGAGCCCCAGGAGCAGGAAGACACTCCATGCATGCTGCCAGATTTGCAGCCTCAGCCATGGCGTGGGATGCACAGCCTGCTCAGAGGGGGCAGGACACAAGAGAGCTCATTAATGGCACAGAAGAACCAGGAAACTCCAACTAACGAGGGAAAGGAGAAGGAGCAGAGAGCGCTGCCAATTAAAAAGAGCGAACACAAAAGGCAATGGGCAGATGGGGAGGAGAGTGCAGCTCTGCACAGCCGCTGAGCCTGCTGCCACCTGCGCAGCATCTCACCTGCACCCAAGCAGTGATGGGGAACACCAGGCACACACAAGCGCTCAGTGCTTTCCAGCAGCACACCATGTCCTTAGGACACCCCCATGTCCCCACGGACTGTCCTGATGATGGATGTGCCATGCGGGAGCACAAAGCTCCGTGGGCCTGGCTCCCTGCTCTCCCTCACTCCATGGCCCAGCAGTTGATGTCTGTGCACCCTGCAGCAATGTCAGGACTTGGTGATGTGGGGCAGGGCAGGACCCTATCAGCCACTCCAGGAAAAGGAACTGCACTGCTCCTGGGATCCAGCAAGCCTAGCACGGCCGGACCGTCTCCAGCCAGAGATTGCTGTGCACGCAGAGAGACGCAGACATCTGCCATAGACACCGACTATAAACAGAGTCTGCTGCGTGTAAACACCGCCTCGGGGAGCTAATCCCAGCTACTACTCTCATAAATGCCTTTACTTAAATGACGGGATCACAGTAGCTAAATGTACACTTGGATTCAGAGCCCGGCGCGCAGGAACCAACCCTGTCCTCCCGCCCCACGCGCTCCTGCAGGGCAGGATACAGCGAGCACAGCACGAGCGGCTGCATGTGCAGGGCTGCATTTGCAGGGTGAGCCATGCTGCCCAGCCAACTGCACCCCAGTGCCACCGCTCTGGACACCCCAGTGCTGCCTGCTCCCCCCAGGTTGCATTGGGGTGATCACAGTGTGCCAGCTCGCAGGGAGCGGGCGTCTGCACTGAGCAGATGGCTCCAACCTGCACTACATCAACATCCATCTAATGAGGGGAAAGCTAGGCTGCCCCTCTGCCTCCCCGCCTCGGTGGCCACTAATGAGCGCAGGATAATGGGGTGACCCCGTGGATGCCCATCGCTCCGTGTACCCACTCATTGCCCGGCCACATCCTGCCAGCACCATGTTCCCATCTGGAGAGCACAGCAGTGATTTCAGAGGGTGCGGGGGGATCCTGCAGCAACATCGCTGCGAGCTGCCAGATAAAGGAAGCATCCAAAATAGCTGCTCTTAATTATATCCTTGCTGACGAGTGCCACACAAACAACGGGCGCTGAAAGCTGGCATTGCACGAGGAGCCCTGGCAAGAGCCGTCCAATTTGCTCTGTGTCACTGGGTCCCCACGGGCGCGCGCATGGGCAGAGTGTGCGGCTGTGCTTGTGGGGACCTCATGGAGGTGCCAAGGCTGGGGCTGGTGAGGAACGGGGAGGCTGTGCCCATAGGAGACTGCCCCTCACCGCTGTTCAACAGCAAAGCGCATGTTCTCCTGCAGCCAAGGTCGGGCCAAGCACCGAGCCCCGCGCTATGCTGAGATGCTAATGAAGCCATTATCGTCTTCAGATCAATGTTGACGGTATAAATAATGCACCGGGAAGCAGGCGGACTGCTGGCGAGGCGCGATTGTAGCAGGGCTGCGTGGGAAGGGGTTGCCTGGGGCAAAGAGACAGTGGGGCTGGGATGGACCCATTGCAGCCGGGCACTTGGTGCCCCTACAGCTGGATGACAACTGCCCTGCACATCTGCACATCCACCACTCAACACAGCTGGACAATAATGGCCCAACACAGATGGACACCCCAGCATCCACCGCAATGAGACAGCTGTCAGTCACAGCTGGATAGACATCCACTGCATTACAGCTGGGTACCCACTGCCCATCACAAACTGCCCATCAAGACCCTAGATTCTCCGCCAACATGTCACCAATCCCACTCTCATCCTGGCGCAGTGACACAGCTCAGGACAAGGCACAGGATACAGGAGGGCTGCCGTGGCTTCAGCATGGCTCTCCTCCAGGGAAAAAGAGGCCCAGGGTGAGGTTGAGGGGCACTGTGGAGTTGTGGGCACTGATTGCTCCTGATGCCCCGGCCCTTGCGCGGAGCCTTCCCCAGGGAGCCAAGAAATCTGCACTTCAAAATCAATAGGCCGTGGCAGCCTGAGTCACGGTGCTGCAGCAGCGCAGGGCTGTCCCCTGGGGCCAGAATGAAGCAACTTAAATGCAGCTTTCAAGAGGCAGCGGGGACTCCTTTGTAATTTTTTTTTTTTATAAAAAGGAAACTTTCCGAACCAAAGGGAGGAAGGACGGGCTGTCCCTCCAGGCTGCCAGGGATGGCACCAATGGGGGAGGACGGCACGCAGGGAGAGACGGGCGCTGAGGAGCGTGGGAGCACCAAGTGCAGAGCCAATGGCCGGGGCCAGATCCACTGCCTCGACCACAGCCCCCAGCACAACCCAACAAAACCCAGGTCCCTACATGAGACCCCACAATGCCCACCAGCACCAGCTTGTGCTCACCAGTGGCCCCACCAGCATCCCTGCTAATATGCATCACTGGGCCATATCCTCACCCGACCTCTGCCACGTGCCAGGGAGTCCAGTTGAGCCACGCACCACAGTCACTCCCACTGCCCCCAAGCCACCCCCACAGCTGCAGCCACAGGGACAGCAGCAGGGAGGTGGCACCGGCACTGCAGGAGCAGCACAGGGCTCAGCATCAGCAGCCCCGTGCCAGCCGCACGCCCACCCCCAGCTCTGCTCAAATCCCTGCTGGTGCCGTTTTCATGGAGCCTTAATTGAAATCCATTCTCCCAGCTCCAGGGTGATGTTAAACAGGTAATTTTCAGTAATCACACCGGCTGGAAGGAGTTACCGCCAACATGCCGAAGCTGCGGCACGGCACGGGACTGGAGGGCACACACAGGTCATGGAGGGGGAGGCAGAGATGGGGAAGGTGCTGGCACTGCATGGGACAGACACAGTCCTGCCTGGCCTGTCCATGTCCTCACAACTTCTCCCAGCCCCTCACTCTCTTCCCAAGGGTGGGGAGCACTGGGAGCCCCACTGGGCTGCAGGAGGGGACTGGCAGCTTTGTGCACCTTAAAGCATCATTAACTAACGAGTAGACACTTTTACCCAGCATCCTACCATCCAGCTATGGGCATCGCTGGGAAGCAATGGGGAGCTCCCCATGTACACAGCAGCACCCATACTTGTGCATGCAGAGAGCACTGCTGCAGGGCCATGACTAGAGCTCCCAGACCACACACTGATACATCGGCCCTAGGGTCTGCACCAAACACAGCACCCACAGTGCCATCATTTGTCCCTGTCCATTCATCACTGCAGACAACTGCTCTATGCCCACCGCACAGCATGGGGACACACAGCTGGGCTGCAGCAGGGACTGCTCTCAATGATCTCACAGCTCTGCGGGGCACAGGCAGGGCTCAAGGACCGCTCCCCAGTATCCCCAGTGTCACCACAACAGCACATACTGCAGGGAATTGGTTTGGGAGCTGGGGTGTGAGGGCTCAGTGAGAGAATCACAGAGCGTGTGAACGCTGGAGTGAAGAAAGCCAGAAGAGCTGCTGCCGAGCAGCACGGAGCTATGAGGAGCACGCCATAAACAGCCCAGCTGCAATGCAGGAGCTGGGCAGGTGCTGCTTTGTGCACGCCAGCAGCAGTGGAACAAGACCTCCATGGGCCTCAGTGAGGAGGCGGTGCGAGCCGGGCCCCCGACAGCCACATCTGGAAGGGATCAGCCGGCGGCTGCTTCTGCTGCTGAGAGCCAGCCCCAGTGTCGAGCCCCACGCCAGGCCGGGGCCACAGGCATGCGGAACACATGGCTGCAAGGGGCGAGCACACAGGCACACGCTCGCACACTGCACACGGATGCATACAGATGCACAAGGGTACATGATGCACATGGATGCTGATGGGCACATGCATGCATGCACACACACGCACGTGGGCAGAGCAGAGCCAGTGCGGAGCAGCCAGCTGCAGGCATGATGCTCAGAATGGCAGCACTCACCGTGGCTGCATGCTGACCCCAACCTGCTCATTCTCCAGCTGACTGGGGCCCACGCACAGCACAGCACTGGGATCCCAGCAGCTCGCAGCACCCCAGTCCTCACAATAGGGACAGTTGGCACCACACAGAACGGTGACCTTGCTGGCAGGGCCCAAGGAGAGGCCGCTCCCCACAGCCCTGCACTCCCCTGGCCACGCAGCTCGCACCAGGCACAGCACCCATCCGTCACAGTGCCACGGCAGCAGGCTGTGCAGGGATGGTGCTGCATCCCTGCCTTCCCATTTTTCAGGCTGATTGCTCCTGTCGCTGCAGAGCCCAGTGTTAAACACCTCATTTTCTACTCCCATATTGAGTTGGAAAATACTATTAACATTTCATTACAGCTTAAAGATCCCTCTCAGCCTGGCATGAGAGCCGACCCGTCGGCAGCACTGCTCCTTGCCCGGGCACGCTGTGCTGTCCTGCACGTGTCCCTGCTGCAGGATAGGACAGTGATCTAGCAGAGGTGGCTGTTGGTGCAGCACACCGGCTCGGTAACTGGCCCAGCACAGAACACCCCTCTGGAGCAACGGGACAAAGCAGGGACAGAGCAACAGAGCAGCAGCATCCGAACAGAGCACAAACAGGTTTTGACTCCCAGCCTCCTTTCCTTGCCTGCAGGAGCCTGGTCCAGCAGTAATGCAGACCGGCCATTAAACATCAGCAAATCCATTCTTTAGTGCTCTCCCTACGGTGCTTTGAAGACTTGTGAAAGGCACCCTTAGCTGACCTGCATGGCAAAGCGGATGCAGAGCGGGTTTATGGTGAGTGTTCAGCAGGAGGGGCAGCAGCCCCTGAGACACAAAGTGCGCCAACAGAGCACGCTGGCACCAAGAGGAGCAATGTGGCAGCTAACACACAGGCACAGCCTCAAGCATCATCGTCCTACATGATGCACCCCACAGCTCCTGCCTGCCACATGCTGAAAACAGCCACATCCATGGGCATCACCATTGCTGGGTTACAAAGTGGGGCCCTGCAGGCACAGGGGAGTAAAGAGGGCTGGTGACACTCAGGCTCACTGATCCATGGAGGCAATCATGGCCTTTCCCAGTGCCTGCAAGGGGAAGGGAAGGGTTAAAGGCAGAGCAGCCGGAGCAGGAGAGAGCCAGACGCCAGGCTGGCTACGGGAAACCGCACGGCGGCTGTGAAGGGGGAGATGGGGCTGCATGCAGCACCCGGCCCCATGGCACTGCTGCAACCCCGAGAACTTTGTGGTATTGCCAGGACCCTGAGTTCTTGGTGGCACAGCCAGGACGCCAAGCCTCTGGTGCCCAGCCTGGTCCAGGCCATGCCCACAGTTTTCCCCCACCACTGAGCATTGTGCTGCGGGGAGCACGGTGGCACAGTGCAAGGTCCCTGCGAGGGAAGCACCCTGAGAACCCCAAAACAAGAGGCTGCCTGCCTGCAGCAAAGGACTAATTGGTGCAGCCCTGAATTCACCTGGTGTGACACGAGGAAATCCAGGCCAGCACGGGAGCCCAGGACTGGGAGCAGGGCGCTGGCCCGCATTCCCTGCTGCCCAGGCCCTGCAGTCGGCCCCAAAACAGGAGTGGGAAGGGAGGGTTTGTGCCGGCAGCTTTGGCCCGGCCAGAGAGAGATGCAAGAAAATGTAAAATAAATACATGTCACCCCGAGCTGAGTAATAATCCCCCTCTGGAAGGAAACTTGGCGCACGCCGGCGTGCTCCTGGCTGCCAAGTCCCTGCTCAGAGCGAGGCTTCACACGCAGTTATAAACCCTGAAAAGAAGTTTATAAGGGAAGCACTGACACCTTGTTAAGTATTGCAGCAGTGGGAGCCAACTTCAGCCCCTGGGCTGGGGGTGGGCATCTCCCCGTGGTCTGTAACACATACAGAGGGCAGCATCCCTTGTGGCTATCCCTGCAGCTCTCAGGGGATGTGCAACAGCGGGAGCCGCAAGCAGCAGCCATGGATGGGGAAGTTTCCTGTGTTGCTGGAGGGATGGGGGGAACGGGGCTGTTCTGGCAGCTGCCGGCCACGCGCACCCTGTGCACTGCACCACAATTGGATTTGCAGCTGCCCTGCCTTTTACTGCATGGAAATTGAATTGTAAAATGTCAAAGACATTTCCTAACTGCGCCATATTAGCCTGGTTTTATTAAATACTGTTATCAGAGGAGATTATTAATGCAATCAAATGCAGGCAAAAAAAAAAAAAGCTGAATTAACTGGCCACCTCTCAGGATGCATCAGAGGACAGGATGCTGTGTCCTGGGCCTTGGGCATGGCACAGCTCTGTGGGGACCCCATGTGCCCCAAAAGGTCCAGTTCCTGCTTCCTGACTCCAGCTTCCACCTGTTGACCCCTTCACGTGGGACCAGCAGGTGAAGCAGTGTTATGCCTGGAGGTGCCCAGTGCCATGGGAAGGCAGTGCCCAACGTGGGGCAGCCTCAGGGTACTTGCTGAGCCACAGTTGCCTTCTGGTCCCAGCATCTGCCCATGCTGCTTGCTGCCCCATGCACCAACCTGCATAGAGCTGCCCAGCTCCTACACCAGCTGCTTCACTCATTGTTCCACCGGTGCCACACAGGACGTGGCGCAGAATGCGGGTGGTAACATAGTCATGCTGCTGTCCAGGGCAGAGGAACCCTGAGAGCTTCTTATGCCCCAGGGCAGTGGGATCAGGCTGGGCTGGGCCCCGTGGCAGAGAGGTGTGAGAGGTGCTGAGCCCCTTGTCCATCTCCTGAGCCTGGCTCCAGGTGTCCTGGAGAGAGGGACACATGGGGACATGAGCCAGGACATCCGTGCCACGCAACCTGCTGTGTGTAGAAGTGATTCACAGAACCCCCAGCCCAGCAGGTGGGAGAAGCCGGGGCAGAGGGGTCCATCCCATGGCTCAAGGCAGGGGCCCTACAGAAGCCATTTCCAAAGCAGGTGAGCCAATTGTGGACGCAGTGTTGCAGAGACAGAGCCCACCTGTCCAAAATGCCAATGCAGAGGGTTCCCTGTACCAGCACAACACAACCCATCTCTTGGCACCCAGTGCCCCAGGACAGACCCAGATGGGGACACCTAGGGCTCCCATCCCACCCCATCGTGCCCAAGCTGCAGACAGAGGCGAAAACGCCAAGTCATGACAATTCTTCGAGGTAGCACCGGGGGAGGAGGGGACAGGGAGGGAAACAGTTTGCTGCCAAATCCCTGCATCTGATTTGCGTAACTTTCAGACAACCTCATCAATTATGGATGCCCGGGAAGCGAGCGCGGTGCGCGCTGCGGCCGGCACGGGCCCCACAAACTCTTACTCCACTCTGCTAAATTGGGCCCCACGTCACCATGGCAACCCGTGTTAATTCACGCAGGGATTTTTAAAATCTCATTTATTAAACCCCCACATGAATAGGATATTATCCAGATAACGGAGCTAGAGTTACAAATCTTCCTGGTGCCGAAGAGCGCAGGGAGTGCCCGAGGTGAGCAAGGGAGCTGCACATAGAGGGGATGGCGATATGGGACACCCCGGTGGTGCTCTGCACCTCCCAGGCTCCTGCAGCCCTGCTGCGGGGCTGCTCGTGTGCCCCCACACCAGGAGCATGGCACTACAGGTTGGGTTCTATGAGGAGCAGGAGTCACAGCACCAGGGGCTCTGGCACAGCTGGAGGCATGCAGCTCAGCTAGGCATGGGGCAGGAGGGGGTTTGACCTCATGGGACGTCCCTTGTCCCCTTCCTGTGAGCCCAGCACACACAGCACTGCCAGTCCCCACAGCCACCCCAGCCCATGGGCTCTGCAGTGGAAGATGCAGCAGGGCTGTGGAGAGATGAATGCGATGCAGGAGGAGGTGGTAACACTCTGGCACCACTGCCTGTTGCCACAGCAACGCCAGCTGGGCACCCAGGCCGTGGGGTTTGAGAGGGGAGTGTGGGGACAGTGCCATGGGCCACACACCGTCCCATCACCACACACTACTGTGAGGCCATGGAATCAGCAGCACCTGAAGAGGGTTGGGATGAATGAGGCTCACAGCTGGAGCTTGTTCTCTCCCCACACAGGCCCTCAGCATTGACAGCACCTGGGCAACACCGGGGACATGGGAGACACCACAATGGTCCTATGTGGCATCTAGACATAGGGGATGCCATGCCAACAGCTCAGGACACGGGGTCACAACCACTGCCCTGCATGACACCGAGGGGACATGAGGGCCAGCCCTGCTCAGCACCACGACATAGAGAGCACAATGCCCTGCACAAGCAGAAACCTCACTGTAAAAAGGGGAAAGCACACAAACCTACATGGCACTGGGACCATGGGGTGCCCACATTTAGGGCACACTGGGAAGGACCCAGAGTGCAGTGGCAGTGGCTCAGGGACAGCCCCTAGCCCCGCACGCCAGGCCTGAAACCTGCGGCTGCATCAGCACCATGAATAATTCAGTCCCGAGTGAAACGCCTCAACAGAGCCATGCACACCGAGCAGAGACTCCGGGAGCTGCACACACGTACGCAGCGAGACACGGCTACACCCCCGCAGCCCTGTGCACAGACTCACACATTGGTGTGCACACACCGAGGTGTGCAAAGCCCTGATGCAGAGCTGCACGCGGGGAGATACCCGTGGAGATGCATCCAAACACCCCCACACAGAGAAACACCAACACAGACGCATCCCAACACACATATGCCAGGGCACACACCGGCACGCAAACACAGACATGCACCCAAACACGGGCACACATGCACACCCCAACACGCACGTACACGAGCACAGCTGCACACACGTAGGCACACGCAGCTGTGTGCAAGCACCGGCAGTCCTGGTGCACACACACACATACGCTATCCATGTACACACATGCATGTCTATGCAGACACACACTGTACGCACACAGATGCTCCGATGCCCCCAGCCCTACCCTGGGGCCGCAGCCCCTCACCCTTCCCGATCCCCGCGGGCTGCTCCCGAGCACAGGACAAGGGCAGCCCGGCCGCTGCCTGCCTGCCTGCCCCGGGCGTACCGGAGGCGCTGCGGGGCCGTACCGGGACCGCACCGGGACCAGAGCGCACACGGCTCCTCGCAGCCCCGCGCAGCGCCCGGGGATGCTCCGCCGCCTGCAGCCCCCCATAGCCCCCCACCTCC
>JAOWBP010004330.1:5974192-6003017 GCA_028571105.1 Tragopan temminckii
AGTCAGGAGCTGCCAGAGAGGTTTGCTGTGCAACCTCCTGCTGCTCCTGTGCTGCTCACTGAAGCCTTCCAGGCATAGGCTTTCCTTTCTCATGGGCTGTCCTGTCAGGACAAGCATTTGCAGGGGTGCTCCATGCTCTGGGCTTTGCTGCTTACCTGGTATGCCATAGAGTTCCTTGAATGTAAATTGTTTGTGTTGGGGGAATTCCTTATTCCCTTCACTGGGCTGTGCTAGCTTTTAGAGAGCTCTGAGCCTGACCAATACTATTTACAAGTTTTATTGTGCACTTCTTGTGGGAGCCCTTTGCTGTTTCCAGTGCCTCCCAGGATTGTGAAGGAATTGGAGCCTTTCTATCTCTTGGATTTTTGTTCTTTAAGTGAGAGTAAGAGAAAGATTTGAAGCATGCACCAGTGTAGTTTTAGGGCCAGTGTTAAGGCTCATTGTGTGTAAGGGCCAGGTGTGAGAGCTCTGCTCATGCCCATTCCAGCCAAGCCAGCAGCAATGTGCAGGCATTCAACCAGCACCAACCAGGGCCAGGCACTGCCAAACTTTGTCTGCAGCCTCATGTGCAAGGAAAATGGTGTGGAAGGTGGATGCTTCCTAAAATGAAAGTATGGCTTTTGTGACATGGAAACAGCATTGAACTATGGCCTCTGTTCTAACTCAATTTTAGCGTTTTGGGGAAAATGAGATGCTTTGTTCCACCAGAGCAGTTGCTTTTGATCCTATTACAGCCACATTTGAAAGTTATTGCTTTAGGTTTTAGTGTCAAGTATAGCAAACAGTCAGTCCGTCCCAAGGGCTCATTAACCTTATGGAAGAAAAGAACATTTACTACAAAAGTATTTCCTTTTCTGAACTGTATTTGCAAAAAGGAATGGCAGCGTTCAAACAGCTGTGCTTCTGTCACACTGCTGGATGTGCCCTCTCAGCTCAGCCGTAAAATGAAGCACTGGTAAAAGCAGCAGCAATTAAAAATGTCACATTTATTTTTCTTGATGACAGCGCTGTACAGCTCTGGTCTCACTTCAGCTCAGAAAAGTTTGTAGGGCTTTTAAAAGCAACGAAAAGACTTGTGCACGATGAAAAGCCTTCCTGTTCCGCAGAAGCAAGGAACCACCAGCTGGAAGTGCCATGCTCTGTTGGTAGGACTGAGCTTCATTTCACGTTTGATCTTCTGGCACTGACGCACATCTCAGCACACATGGCTGGCCGTGTACAGGTCACCCCACGGGTGCAGGAGGTGCCCACAGCTCCGTGCTCAGCTGCAGCTCTGTGCGGCTGCCCTGCAAACGAAGGCTGTCAGCGGGGAGCGCCTGAGCCTGACCCTTTTCCACCATCCATTTGCCTCATGATTTCTGAGATTCAGAGCAGATGGATTAGGACTGAGAGGAGGCATGTCCTCGATGGATCCTTCCATATCCATTTATAGACCTGTTGCACATTACTGAGTCCAGTCCTTTCTGAACCTGTCATTACTGCATTTCTCCACAGCGTGCAGCAGCAACAGGCGCTGGTGTTCCCTGTTAGTGGGGTGAAGGAATGCTTCCTATTGCCTGCATTACATCAGCCTCCTGCTAGGTTCACTGGGCACACCGTGACAGAGGGCTGGGGGAATAACAGGCCCGAATTTGGTTTATTCACAGGCTTTCTGACTTTGTCCATCTTAATCGGCACAGGAGAGTTTGTATAATCTGCACACTTGGAGATTTCACTACTTATTCCGTAGATGACCATGTTGAGTGAAGCTTACTCAGCAGTGCTTCTTGGGGACCCAGTATTTGAAAGTTACTGCTTTAGGTTTTGGTGTCAAGTATTGCAAACATCCCAAGGAATCATTAAACTTACAGAAGAGAAGAATGTTTAATACAAAATTATTTCCTTTCCTGAGCAAAGGGATCACCTGAAGAGCACCCGAGGAGCTGCACCCTCTCCTTCCCATGCTGTGACTGCCCTGTGAGATGTGTCTGAGTGATCTATAGCTCACCTGTGTTTTCCAGGCCCGTGTCCTACAGGTCAGACTAGATACTCACTGTTGTCATAATCACAGTGTTCTTTAAATGCTGTTGCTGAATTTCACAAGCACTTATGAAGGAATGCTATTTCCGCCAGAGACACTGAGCAAGAAGGCCAGTGACTGCGCTGGTGTTGTGGGGTGCAGAAAAGCTAGGTTTTGAGCTCATGAGCCCTGCCTTGTGCTTGCTTTGTGGGCCCTCCCCTTTCAGGCTGCTGTGGACCACTGAGAATCAGGTCACAGCTGGAAAACAATGAGAACACCTCATTAGTGTAGAACAAAGTGGACAGAGCCTGCCCAAACCAGACCTGCAAGGAGAGGTCTGAGTCCCCTGCTCAGCACCCACCTTCTATGGGGTGGTGCTCCATGTCCTGCTGAGCCGGGCTCCCGGAGCAGCTTAGCTCACTTCAACTTTTGTAATAGTATTTCCCCAGTGATGTACCAATCCTCTAAAGGATGTGTAACCCTTCCTGTTCTGGCTGCAGTGTAGTAGAGGAACAGAAACTTGTCTTTTACCACGAGTACACAGGCAGTGAAATAAGGAAATTCACGTTAGTGTAGCCCATTCCCAGTTTGTGGGATTGCCCCACGCCTGCCTTCAGCAGCACACCGTGGCTCATCTGCCAGTGAGCACCCCTGTGGGTATGGTTTTGCCAGCCCTGCTGTGGGTGAATAGCTTCAGAGATAGCTTCAGTGAACGGAAAAAGGAAGAACAAAGCAGACACGGGGCACACAGCTGAGTTTTGTGGGTGCAAAGTTCAGCGCTGCCATTGTGCCCACAGGGCGGTGCCCACACCAGGAACTGGCTGCAGGGTCAGGGCTGGGCAGATTGCACAGTATTTGTGGAGGATGTGCCCTCTGCCATCCCTGCTTGTGCCGTGTGTCCCCTCAGAGCCTTAGCCTTGTTCTTAAGGATGGCTGTAATGATCTTCTGCTGAGCGTTGGGAACTGCTGGGTGAGCTCTGTTCGATGCCCTGCTACACGAGGTGCCAGCCCCCTCCTATGGGCAGCAGCCCCTCAGCAGGGCCCTCCCTCGTTCAGGTGCAGTGCTGGGGCAGCAGCAGGAAACAGCCAGCAGAGAATGGCTCTGCTGCTGTCTTTCTGGGCTCTACGATGGGGAGGAGTGCTGCCTTTCCCAGCTGTCTGCAGCTACTGCTGGTTGGGTTTTTCCTTGCAAGGATTACAAAACTAGGAACTTTAGGGCTTTTCTGCTCCTTGAATCTCCAAAGCTTGCGTTGATCCCTGTGTTGTGCAAATGCTGAAAGCTAGCCCTTCCCCTACTTTGCATCTGGTTGCTATCAGCCATGTGATTCAGTGCATAACGGGTTCCCACAGCATCCTTTTTCCAAGGGAGATTTTTCCCCCCTCTTTTTACTGTCAAAAATAAACACCACTCCATGCACAGAGTGCCTGGGTCACAGGGGGATCCGTGCAGGGCTGTGCTGCCTGGACACACAAGGGCTTCCAGCGGTTCTTCATGCACAGGGAGCTTGTCCTCTTGCTGTGGTTACTGTTTTGTTGTCAGCCACGAGCAGACCCTGCAGAGTCGTGGGATGGAACATCAGGATGCTGTGTCCTGTGTGGGCACTGCCAACCCGCTGCTCTGTGATGCTGCTGGAGATGCTTGGGATTTCTGCAGCCCCTTTGTGTTTGGTTGTCTAAGAAAGGCTTGGAACCCAAGGGGTCTGTGATTGCTGGTAAATTTCAGTTACTCCTTCTAGGTCACAGAGTGCATGACTTTTGTAACACAGGCTTTCACTTTGTGGTTGTCAGCATCTCCTGTGGATGTGGTTCTGCTCAGATCCAACAGGTCCAGGTGCTAAGCCAAGGTTCAGAGATCTGGAGGGAATTTTGTAAGTGCTTTGGGAAGCTGCTATTAACATCAGGAACACTATCTCTTCTCCGTTTCCTTTTAAGTTCTTTGATATCAACTGGCACCTTTTTCAGTGCCTTGTGACAGGGTGCATTGGCAGGCTGCTCTACAGATGTGTCTGCTCTGTTGAAGTCACTCCTGTATTTGATGGTTGCAGAGACTTGGGCCGAGATTGGCTGTTTTTGTGGTAGCTGATGCTATGCACATTAGCAAATATTCCACTTGACGTTTTTTTCCATTGCTTGCATTCCCCTAGTTTCTCTGCAGAGGAGATGCAGGGCAGGTTACCTCCTGCTGCTCACAGGTAGTTTGCTCAGCCACGCCGCAGGTTTGGGGTATGAGCAAGGAGTGGAAAATCCCTGTGTTCCAACCCGTGCTCCCTTCCTTGCTTTGGATTTATCTATCATCTGTTGAAGTGGGATCTTGCATTCCTCTAGGTGGGCTTTGGAGCAAGGAAATGTGCATTTTACTGGAGAGGTGCCCCTGAATGCCCCTCCTGCAGGCAGTTTGGAGCTGTTGGAGCCACACTGCAGCTGGGAGGCAGCTCCTGGATCTGCACAATGCAGCAGCACAGTCCTGCTTCATTCCTGCTGTTCTTGGACATCAGCAACTCTGCTTAGCATTTCCTAAGGGATCTGGCATTTGCAGGCAGCCAGGACAGAGCTTCATAGTGTTTGGAAAACATTATTCAGATCTGTGTTTTTGAGATAGTCCTGAGCTTGGTTTGGGGGTTTTTGTTTATTGCTTTGGGTTGGGTTTTGGTTTGTTTTTCTTCTTTTTTTTTAGTCTGTAGCTTTTCCCAAGAGTTTAGCTCCAGGGCAGTGATCTCTGTGGATGCTGTCCCGTGCAGGACACAGTGTGCTGTGCCAGGCAGCAGAGCAGTTGGGCAGGGTCTGGGGACGTCTCCAGCATCATGTTTGCTGTGTTTAAAATGTGAGCATAGGATACATGCAAAGCTGGGGCTTTTGGGCTGTGACTGAAGGAGCTCTGCACAAGTCCTGGGTCCCAGCTGCACTGCTTGGTCATGTCACACCTTGAGCTTCAGTTTTCCCATCTATAAAAGAGGTGATCACACACTGTTATGAAGTGCTTGGAGATTTAGGATGTGTCACCCTTGGATAAAAGAAGATCCATTGCTGGGAGGAGCCAAGTCACCTTGCTTCCTGATGAGCCTGCAGCAGGAGCAGCTGCATGGGGAGCGGCCCCAACCTGGCTGCAGGCAGATGTTCCTGCAAGGAGTGGGAGCAGGACCACTGCCCTGCCCAGCTGCAGCCCATGGTGCTTGCAGGAGGAGAGCCAAGCACCAGCAAAAAATGGATTTGGGCTTTGTCTTAGTCAACTGTGTCTGGCCAGTCAGTTCTCACTACTGCTGTTTGTCTGGTCTGCCTGCTTAGCCCTTGGACTCTGTGGCTGGCAGGGAGAACACCAAGATTTAACTGTACCTTGGATAAAAAGGGATCCTTAATCAGGATTTTTCCTGAGCAGCTTATTCCTGGAGCACTGTGCGGGCTGGGACAGGCTGTGAGTGCCAGCAGTGACTTCCAGCTACAAAGATGAAGGGGCAGCCAAGGAGGAGAGCTCCCTGCTGTGCTGAGCCCACAGTGGGAACTTCTCTCCCGGGCAGCATGGCAGCATGGAGCTGCAGCTCCTTCCTGGGGGAGCAGCTTCAGTACCCCTTCTCTAAAGTTCTTTTAGAACCCTCAAGCCAGCATCAGGTTTCAGCAGAAGTTAAAGAAAGCAAACTCCGTGTGCTTCCACAGATTATTATTGTGCAATACTTTGACTTCGCAAACTTGAACCTGGTAAACAGCTAAAGAAGAGCAGTGGGCCCCTCTGCTGCCTTCTGAGGGAGGGGATTTCTCTGAGTGATGATATATGGGCTGTTCCTGAACAGGAACTGAGTGAGATCCAGAATCACAGGTGTGTTAATTGAAGTAAGGTTTCTTTCTTAGATGGATAAGGGCTTTGCTGGTACAGCTTTACATCCTTTTGGCCTCGGTGCATGTGCAGGCTCCTTTGGCACTCTGTAGGCTCAGGCTTTGTTCAAGGCTTTAGCTCAGACCCCTCTGCCTGTTTGGGGTGTGGTGTGCTCTGTGCTGGGGCTGTCAGACACAGCTGGCACATGCATCTCTATGGGTCTCATTTGGAACAGAGTGATAGTGGGACAGTGGGATGCTGTCTTTCTTTGGCTGCTGAGGAGTCTCATCTGCAATTGAAGTGATTGTACACTTGTAAAATGCTGATGAGTGTTCCAGTATGTGGGAGAGTCATTTAAGTCATTTTTAACGAGTCATTTTAAAAAATGCTGTATTTTTGAAAAACGCTGAATGCTTCTCCCAGAAGTGGTTTGAAGGGGCTTGACTTTGACCTTGCCACTTGCTTCTGAAAATCCTGGCTTATGTGAGTTTAGGTAAATACTTGGACTTAATACTAGAGGAAAGTGTTCCCTGAGCCTGGAAGGTGTACAACGAACCTAACTCTCTTTCTGTCTTTTTTCTTCCACAGAGCAAACTTCCCATGACTAACAAGTGCTGGTCTAGATTATGAGCTCAAACAAGAACGCTCGCTTCAATCGTTTCTCCAGTGGCACACCAAACATCACTACTTCAGAAAACACTAACGGAGTAAGTGTGAGCACTGGGCAGGGGCTGGGGCTGCTTCTCATGTTCTCGTTGTTTCTTTTGAGAAAATGATGACAGTGGTGGAAAATCTGATACTTTTTCCCCTGAAAAATCGCAGTATCCACAAATGAAACTTAAGAATGCGTACAGGCTATATTCATGTATACTCACCAGTTCAGGAGAAGTAGCAAGCTTTCAGGCTGTGCTGCACTGATACACACTGACATTCATTCTGTCTGTATTTCAGACAAGAATGGAAACAACTTTTGGGCCGGCGTACTCTGCTGTGACGACTATCACAAAGGGTGAGTGCATTTCATGTGTGGGACTTCTCCCCAGAGCACTGGACATGAATCCTATCGGGCTTCTTCTCGTCGTTGTTTCACAGCTCACAGAGCTGTTGGTACAGTCACTGTGTGTTCATTGCAGACAGGTGCCAGAGTACTGTTTTTAGTATTACACAGCTCAAGTGTTACTTAATCACGACATCTGCTCACCAGGCATGATGGAATGAGCATGAGCAGAACAACTGGGAAGATCTTGCTGAAATTAGGATAGCACAACAGGATCTGATACAAAGCTTAGCTTCAGATCTTATTTATCCATGTGACTTCTCGTGCAATCGTTGCCAGGGCTGAAAATTCTGATCTTCACTCTTTGCCTGTATGTCGCTCTGGACACTTTGGTAAAACCCCCATGGTCATTTTTAGCTCAGACAGGAGAGGGCGTGAATGTACCTGCTCATTTAAAATTCTTCTGCTTTGTTCTTCAAAGCCCAGCAGGTGAGGAGTCTGAGCTCTAGCACGCAGCATGAATGTGGAAAGAGATCTGGTTTCACTTTGGAATAAAAATATCCTTACTTTAGTAAAGACAAGAAACTGGCACTTGACACTGATTTAGATAAGGAAATTAATGACCTTCCTGGAGGAAATGTTTGGATTACATGTGTAAACTCTAGATCATTTTGGACTCCTGAGTATTTACATTTAAAATTTTGTGTCAGTCAGTAATACTATCCTTATGCAAACCTCTGGTTTAGTATAGCGTGTTTCTGTTGTGCTACGAGAAGTATCCAAACCTCCCTGGATCTAAGTGATTGTTGATAGGTGACTGGTATTTGTGGGAGTGGAAGGTTTCCTTTTGTTAGCATTTTTAACCTATGGGCTTGGGAGGAAATTATCTATGCTTTTTGTTGGGCAAGCTGCCTTCAAAGGATTGTGTGCACTTCAGCAAGCTGTCAGAGATCAAGATTACTGTGTGTGCTGATGTGTTCAGGTCAGGAACTGACGTAGGGGAGTCCCTACTCTTTTCTTTTTCCAAGGAGCACTTACAGCTACAGAAACCTGTAGCTTAGAAATGTTACTAAGGAGCATTTTTTTTTTCTCTTCTCATTTGCCTTAAAGCTGATGGAACCAATACTTTTAAGCAGCATCGTCGGACTCCATCTTCCTCCAGTACACTCACCTACTCCCCACGAGATGAAGATGATGGCATGGTAGGTGTTGCCAAGAGGCCCCTCATGACTGGCTTAGCTGGTTATATCTCAAATGACATCTGGTGTTCCTCTGTCTCCCTCTGCATTCCCATGCACTGTTACATCAGCTACAGATGGCTGCAGTGGAGGCAGGAGCAGACTCAGCATTTCCTGGCTGCTCTCGTGGTTAGGCAGTGGGGCAGCAGAGGCTGTTTCTGACCTGGGCCATTGAGCTGGCTGCTGGCTTCATTTTCAGACTGTTTGAAAGCAGTATATTGTTACAGAGTTCGAGAGCTACAAATCCCACAGACCTACTGGTAAGGGTGTACCTGCCTTCTGTTGTAAGCAGAATGCCCTGACCTTCCTGGGCTGTTGGCACTGATAGCTGAGGCTGTGTCAACTTCCTTCAGCAGCACTGCTGATCCAGCAGCTATGACTAGAAAATACATTCCTCCTTCCACCTCCAGGTGGGGCTTCTGACCACAGAGAGCAAGACTGAAACCTGCAGTGGGATGTCCAGCCCTGCAGACAGCTCAGCTCCTGGGGATTACATCAGCAGGGTCTTCTCAGAAAAACGTGCCCGTGTCCCACAGTGCCTTTGCAGGGAAGCACTGCCTGGTTTTGTATCTAGTTCTTCATTCAACTTACACACTACTTTTTTGGCAATTTAGTGACCCAACAGCCATCAGGGTTAGTTGCTTAAAGAGACATGAAATTGAATAAATTGAATCAGCATTGGCTACAGCAAAGCAAACCTCAGCAACAAAAGCAGCACTTGATCAGGTGCCTGGTGCCCCAGCCCCAGCTCACAGCCACGGGCTCCTGCTTAGATTTAGGCATGTGAGTAGGAGCCTCTCCATTTGAAGTGAGTGCATGCAGACTTTGTCAGGTCAGGAGACCCAGCTTCAGTGCCTGGGAAACATGGATCACTGCTGCTGATTCATTTAGGCCCTGGGGTCACAGCAACAGTGTGGAGCAACAGCACTTCTTAAAATAAATTTGACACCAGATTGCAAAGAGCTTTATTGTCAGCATCCTATAAAGTTCCTTCTGTTGCTCAGAGATCTTGCTGTGTTTTATGTGAGCATGTGTTTGTTTTTCAAAAAGTCCTTTGAACATTTGGCTCATATCCTTAACAGACACAGCTCTCCATCACATCACTAACCCCAGGGTGCTGAACCACTGCTTCAGACAACCCCTGGCTGCCAGCACCAATCCAGTGGGCCAAGTGCTGTGCTCACTGCTCTCTTTTCATGGGTTGTGCAGTTCTTATGGAGTAGAGATGAGGTTTTTCCTGAGGAGCAGGGATGCTGGGGACACTGTGTTTAGCCATGTTTGATGGAAAAACTCCCTGGCACCTTTGGAAACCTGTGTTACACAATGAGGTGTGCAGCCAGTAGGGGAGATCTCTCCTAGGACCTATTCTCAGTTGTCTTTCTTGGACAGCATCAGTCCACCTTCCTGGAGTGCTAAGTATTGTTAAGCAAAAGTAGCAAAAGGAGTAATGAGTGGTTCAGGAAGCAGCCTGCAGCATGAGGTGCTAATAAACCATGAGCTGCTCTGCCTGCTGCTCCAGACAAACTTTCGTTAACCCCTTTATGAAGCTTTCTTTGCTTTGTTAAGAAATAATCTGGGATTTCCCTTCCCGATCACTATGTTTTACCCTTCTCCAGGGCTTGTCAGCCATCACAGAGACAGCTGGAGAGGAGTCAGAGCCCTCCTGTGACCCCTCTCCCCCTTCTTTCTTTTTAAAGTTTCTCTTAATGAAACCTAAAGCAGAGCGGAGCGTTCTGCGTGCAAGGCAGGGATTAATGAGCATCTGCTGTCATCCTCCCTGGAAACAGTGCCATGTGTTCCCAGCCTTGGGGAGCAGGAGCGAGGGCAGTATTGGAGCATTCATGGAGAGAGTGGGAGATGACCTGTTCTCCGAACAGGTTCTCTGAACTCTGCCCTAAAGATTGCAGCTGAAGATTGGGGCAAGTGTGAACTGCTGGATGAAGGGCTTGCTGTGGCTGTCCAAGCTCTCAGCAGTTCACAGGGAGCTGTGCCTGTGGCCAAGTTACCAGTCAGCCACAGGCTATTCAATCAAAAGATGCGTGAGCACTCCATCCTTTGGGTTGTTTGAAGACGGTGTCATACACCTAGCCAGGCCATGTCTTACATCCAGCCTGCTGGAAATGCTCTTGGCTGCAGCCTGATGATGCACATGGTCTGTGCTGCTGCTAAAACTGCCTCTGCAGAGCCTGTCTTTGCTGCCCTCATCTCTGTCTCACTTCCAGAATAGCACCTATGCACAGTCATTCTTCTTGTTTTAATACCTTGTGTTACTAGTGGTAACTTGTGTTACTAGTGGCGGAAAATAATGAATGGATATGCATAAAATTGATTTACTTCATAACTATTCTTCCTCGAGGTTTACATATTTAGCCAATAAACATGCCTTTTATAGACAGAGCTTTATACTTTGGTTTCTAAGCAGATGCAGCATTGCTGAGTTCCTGGGATCCCAGGATCATAAAAATTACAGAGCGGAGCAGTGTGAAGAGCCAGCAGGATCCTGTGCTGCTCCTCTCCTGCAGCCCAGTGACGACTGTACTCCCCCTGCAGTGCACTCTCTCTGAAGCTCATTTTGCATCTTTTATTGCTGAATTTCCTGACTGCCCCCTCCCCCCCACCATGGCCTCTTTCATTGGTTTCACCTGCTCTTGGGTGTGACGTTCCATGTTTTCACCCAGGGCAGACTGAACATGAGCAAGGCACTTTCTGTGTGCAGGGTAGCGGAGGGAGCAGCCCAGTGTGGTGGGGTCTGCTTGGAGATCCTCAATTAAGTGGTCCTGCTGCTGCAGGCATGGTACTGCAGGTGCAGACAGTTGAGGCATAGGGTATCTTGATGCTTAGTGCACAAAGTTTTTGGCTTCACTCTGCCATTTCTTTGTCAGCCCATTCATTCTGCTCCTTGAAAGCTTGAATTGCTTCTCCCTGCACTTTTCTCCATCTGCCAGAAAGATCTGTTCCAGAGTAACCCGGCAGTAGCTGTGCTCCCGGCTGCTCTAGATCCCTAGTCCCAGTGGTCTGAAGTCTCCATTTTGGCTCTGACATTGAGTTGCATCTTGGCTATGCGCTGCTGGTTGATATTGCACCCTTTGGGATGCGTTGCTGGTTAATATTCCAGTGGCAGCATTCCCTCAAAGCCAACCCCAAGGCTGCCGTAACCAGTGGGATTTTTCTTGATTGGTGCACGCAGTGTCCACTGGGCTCTCCCCTCCCAAGCAGGAAGCGACAAAGTCAGCCTGTTGCTGAATTGAATAGAAGGAAGTCTGCACGCTTACGCACAAAAAAATTGGCAGAAGTTGGATCGCGAACGAAACAACAAGTGCTGCTGCAGAGATTAGAGAAATTGCAGGAGCTGGTAGCTGTCTCTGGGGGAGATTTACACAGCTTTCTGCGCAGGATTAATTCTTCCAAGCCATTACTTTGCGGGTGGGCGCAGTAAGTATCCAAACAAATGCACCTTTGAGAAAGTGATGTGCTTGGAATCTGGATGTCGGCTTAGTTGAGCGAGTTGGAGCTGGATGGTGGCCGTCCTGTCCCTGCGCGGCGTGGTGTCCCCAGCAGGGAGGCACGCAGAGACCATTCAGTGCAGCTTGGCGAAGTGGATGAACAAATGGAGCAGCTGAGTTTGGTGGAGGGGGGGGCTGAATTGAACTCTCTGTGCGTAGGGTTTTGGAGCAGGGGGAGTTATTTGCAATAACGAGAATTGGTTTTTATCTCTTTGAAGCCTCCGATCAGCACCCCACGCCGCTCTGACTCCGCTATCTCCGTCCGTTCATTGCACTCTGAGTCCAACATGTCCTTGCGCTCGACGTTCTCACTCCATGAGGAAGAGGAGGAGCCAGTAGGTATTTGGGATTGTCGGAAGGAGCAGTATTAGGAAGTTCAGTGTCAAAAGAGTAACTTAGCGGACTCCCGTGAGTACATACCGCTAGCACGGGGAGCTTTTCATGTTGTCTGGCAACTAAGGTTCAGGACTTGTGGTTATAATTTTGTTTTCCCTGCTGACTTTTGCAAGTTACTTTGCTTCCTTGTGTACCATTTCCCCATATGTAAAGAGGGGATGGTGGTGAGTCTTTTCTGCTTCTCTGAAAAACTATAATGCTTTGCAAAGTGGTGCGTGATTCCCTGGCTCTGCTATAGAGCAGTAGGGAGCTGTAAATCTTGAGGCTGGTGATTGAGCCCCAGGCAAGCTAACACAATTCCTCCCTGATTCAGAGCCCTATCCTGCCTTTAGGGCTGTGTGGCACCTCACTGACTTCATTGTAAGCCCCAGGAGGGAGCAAGGAATTGCTTTCATGTCCCTCCCTGTAAGTGAAGGCACTTCTGAGCAGTGCTTAGCCTGTGACCCAGTGCCTAACCCCAGAATGGATGCATGAAAGGTCAAGTGGCATTTTGTCATAGATCCAGGATAAAAGTGTGTGTTTCATATTTAGGAACCCAGGGGGTCATGTTGTGAGAGCAGTGTGGGATGAAAAGGCAGAGTAAGTTGCAGTGATTGGTTCAAAATGCTGCAGTGATTGGTTCAAAATGCTCTGAGCCCCATTCTGATCTGAGCTGTGCCAATCAGATAGGATGTGCCCAGAGCCCTTGCTCTAGCAGTCTCTGTTGGTAACAAACCTGAAGAGCTGGGCCCATTTGGGCAGAGCAATGCTATTTCTGTATCATAAGGGAATGAAAGAACACTTCCTTCAGAGTGTTTCAAAATACAAAAGGGCAAGCTGTTTTAAAATGGCTTTTAAACTTCAGGCTTGGTACCCAGAATGTTTTTGACACCACACTGTCGAGTCCAACCATGCAGAGGGTACCAGGCAGTGCAGTGCATGCAGTTCTCGTGACTTGAATTTTTCACACAAAGATGGTCTCTGCAGTTTGCTGTCAGTGTTCCAGTTCTGCCAGATGCAAGTGGCTCCCAGTCTGTGATGATCTGAGGGTCTCCAGACATTCCCAGTGTCATTCCTCCACTGCCTCTTGAGTGCTGGAAATAAACAGATCCAAGCAAATATTTATTTAGAGATAATGACATCCTTAGTGTGTCCTGGGCCCCTGGCTCATCACTGAGGAGTTGCTTTGCCGAGCCTTTTGCAGAGTTGAAAGCTCCTGAGTTTGCTTTAACTCTGCTCTCTGTCCTTTTCTCTCTCTTCTTTAGGAGCCACTGGTGTTTGCTGAACAGCCGTCTGTGAAGCTGTGCTGCCAACTGTGCTGTAGTGTGTTTAAGGATCCGGTCATCACAACCTGTGGGGTAAGGCAGTATTCTTCCAGATCATGAGCTTGGCTTCCACAGATGTCTTGGGTGACCCACAGCCAAGCCATGACTGTCCCAGTGACTGTCAGTGGCTGCAGAGATGCTGCTGAGCATGTGGCAGGTTTCTTAAAGTCAGCTCTGAACGTGTCTGCATGGGGCATGCAGGGCACTGCAGTTAGCCAGAGAAGCCCAAGGCTTGTTCACAACTGGTCTGCTTTTCCCTGAAGAAGTATAGTGTCAGCCTGCCAGTTCTGGCCACGTTTGGTCTCCCTGGTTTGGCTTCAGTGATGTCAAAGCTCTTATTCCCTGTATGAAGGGCTCTGCAGGGTGTTGCTGCCTCTGGGCACCCTGGAAACAGTTGCTTTTCAGTTGTTAAAAAAGTGTTTTCTATAAGACAGGAATGGCTTGAAGCTTCATTTAGTTAATGCTTGCAGAGGGATTTGGCATCCTCTAATGAAAGGCACAGAGTATTATGAATATTCTTCTATATTCCATTTTATTGAGATTTTAATAGAAGCTGTATATTAGTGCTGCTTCTGTGCTATGTTTGAAGAAAGATGGCTTTGTGATGGGCTCACTAATGCTTCTGATGTGCTTCAGATTGCTAGGATAGAGCTGTAACAACAAGCTCAGAGTGGGATTGTTTATTGTAGGGGGTGCTGTCCCTGGAGGTTCTGGAAGCTGGTTCAGTTTTGCTGCATCATTTCAATAAGCAGCTCTTCGTGAAGACACAGAGATTTACTGGTTAATATTGGAAAAAATAATCTCCTGCAGGAAGCAGAGTGGCTTCATTTGCAGTTCTGGTTTTGCAGCTCTGGAGAGAGCAGCATGCAGCTGTGCAGAGCAGGAAAAGGCCATGTGAGCAGGGCTGTATATAATGCTCTGAAGAGTGCCTTGCAGTACCTCCAGTGCTGCTGCCAAGCCCTGGCCCTGGGGCAGGGAAATGTGGCTGAGGAGTCCCCAGGGAACCCACCAGGGTGAGTTCAGGACCCGTGAAATGCCGCAGACATCGTTCCTTTCTTTATGTTCTTTAGCACGTTAGATTGAATTTGCTACTTTATCAAGTTAAATGACTGCCGTACATTTCTGCTGTAAGAATGAAGAGTGAGCTATATCAAGTGGCAAAATTTACAGTGCATTTAATGGGTTTACAAATTAGCTGTCCCATCCACCTGGCAGCTGGACAGCTTCATTAGAAGAGCTACAGAAGAGTGTGTATGATGGGCTGACTGGCCAAGGGCAGGGAGAGACTGATGCTGTTCTGCTTGGAGACTGCTCAGGAAAAGGAGAGGAGCGGCATGGACTAAAATGGAGGGCAAAGTAGATAAATCCCATGTGGTCTTGGAGGGTAAGAACGTCAGTATTGCAGGACATGTCTATATCCTGATCTGAATAGAGCAGAATCCTCAAAGCATCAAACATGTACTTAGTGCTTCTCAGGAACGGGAGCTGTGCTGGAGTCTCAGCTGCCTGTACCAGATGTCCCCTCTAAGCCTGTTTTTGCCCTCTGCTACAGACCCAAGAGCACCCTGAGCTACACAGCAGACAGAACAGCTGCTGAGATCCCTGTGCAACAGGCTTTGGGCTCTCCAACCTTTCCCATCATTAGCCACAGGGGATAATTTATCTGATATGGTTTATGCTGACACTGCTTTTCCTCTTTGTTTCCACAGCACACGTTTTGTAGAAGATGTGCCTTAACATCTGGTGAGTACAGAACTGCTCTTGTGTGATGTAGCCTAAATGCTGTCATTTTCTGGTTTGTTTGCTTTCACTTAAAAGAAACCTGCTCATTTAGAATGATATCTGAAGGGCTTTAAACAAGCTGTCAGTCCCAAGCAGTGAGAGACTGGGACTCGGGTGGCTGAGCTGCCCTAAGCTTTGATGGTATGCAGTGTAGCATGGGCACTGGAGGGCTGGGCCCAGCTTTTGGGCACAGGATATTCTCAAATCCAGGAATAGGCAGTGGATAATCCTGGGATAATACGTGTCTTGCCCAGAGCTGACCCACTGATTTCAGAACGAAAGCTTTCTGTGGCTACCCATCTAGGGAATAAGGGGGCCGTGTTTGGCAAGAAACCATCAAGCCTTCCTCCCCCAGCCCATTAGTGCCAGCTCTCTGTCTGCATATCCCTTCAGTGCCAGCTCCGCCTGCAGAGCAGAGCTGCTGGAGCTCACCCCACTCTCCCAGCAGCCTGCTGGAGCCCCAGCTTTTGGCTGACAGCCTGGCCTGACCACCTCCCTCTTGGTTTGGGCTCTGCACTTCAAAAATTACTTCCCTTGGCATGAGCCTGTGTCCCTCTTGTTTCAGCTCAAAGCCATTTGTATTACCAGAACAGCAAGCCCTGAGGAAGCTCCCTGAGGAGCCCAGCAAACAGTAGCTCTTTCTGCCTTAAGATGTTCATCTTCTGCATGTCAGGGAGTCCCTCTGCTTTGCATACCGATTTCTCTGTCACTGTGCTGCCCTGAGTCTATCCCAACCAACGCTTCTGCAACCAAAGGCTTTGCAATTGTAGCCCTGAATTGTTCCTATCCCCTCAGCTTGTGTCGTTGCTAGCTAGCTCTGGGCTGGGGTGGGAGATGGGATTATGTGTGGGCCATGAGCAGATTTGTGGGCACTTTCTGTGTATACTTCTGCAATTTGGCATGCACAAAATTGTTTCAAGGAAAGTGGCACTCCTTCACTGATGATTATCTTGAATCACCTTGAATTAATACAAAATAGAATTACCAAACTCCAAGGCAAACTAGAGCTGGCAGTTCGCAGACAATGTGTGAGTATTCATGGCTCATGCCATTGTCACCGATTTGGGAGCTGGCCGTCTTGGATAGAGAAGGGTAAAGAATAAAATCTCATCCACAGAGACTCTTTGAAGTGCTCCCGCAGCGTTTCAGCCCTCACTGACTCTTTTTTCTTCCCCACCTGCAGAGAAGTGCCCTGTGGACAACGCCAAGTTGACTGTGGTGGTGAACAACATTGCAGTGGCTGAGCAGATTGGGGAGCTCTTCATTCACTGCAAGTATGGCTGCCGGCCTGCAGCCAGCAGTAAGCCTGCTGCCTTTGAGGTGGACCCCCGCGGATGCCCGTTTACAATTAAACTGAGTGTCAGGAAGTAAGTGGTTTGTCACCAGCACACAACCGCCCCAGGCAGGGCCCCTACCACCAGCAATTGCTGCTGTATCTGTGATACCCTTAGGACAGCACAGCTCCCACCTGCAGCGTTCTTCTGGTTGTGCAAAGATGTGGGAACAGGCAGAAGGACTTGGGGACAGTTCTTTTCAGTATGTCTCAATGTGAGCATGGGGACAGATGGTCAGGTCTTGGGGAAAAGGTTCTGTTCTGTGCTCATGGCTTACCTGGCAGTCAGCATCAGGACAGACAGTGTGAAAGCAGCCACCTCACTTCTGGGGTGGAACACTGTGACTATGGTCAAGAAGGGACTCAGGGATTCTTTTTGTAAAAGGAGTTATCCTGGTTGTATGCTGGGAATGTGCCTTCTGAAATCCATTTCTCTCCTTATCCTATATGTATTCACTCTCCTGCTGTCACCTGGCTGTTGCCTGCTGCTATAGCTGGCTGAAGGCTCAGCTGATCAGCTGCAAAATGAGATGTTCCCTGCATAAATGTGACCTACTGCTCTCAACTTGCTGACCAGATAAAAGTTTAAAGCTGTAATGATGGCATTAGAATGGCAGGCTTTTTTATCACAGGTCTGCTTAGCGCCTTTCCTGATGATCTGTGTGATTTCCGTTAATTTTTTGCTTGTCACTGATTTTCCTTCCTTTTGCTTTTCTCCATGGGCAGAGATCATGAAAGCAGCTGTGATTACAGGCCAGTTCGTTGCCCCAATAACCCCAGCTGCCCACCTCTCCTGAAAATGAACCTGGAGGCACATCTGAAAGAGTGCGAACACATCAAGTGTCCCCATTCCAAGTATGGGTAAGGAACTGGTGCTTTTTAGTGGGAGGGATGCACTGAGCTCATTTCTGAGCTGCTTTTTGGCAATTGCAGCCCTGTGGTAGCCCCATGGGCTGTGAACAGCTCTACCATTGCAGTGCCTTAGATGCAGTTAGGCTGGCAGAGCTTGCAGAAGGCAGACCCCAGGCCTCTTGTTGGGAACAGGCAGCTCACACCACCCAGCTGTAAGCTCTGCTGGCAGCTGGGATGAGGTGTGTGAGCAGCAGAATGAGCTGGAGGAAAGAGCAAGTACCATGGCAGTCTTTCAAGCCAGCCTTTCTCCCAGGGCATGGGGACTGCTCATCAGCCTCAGAGGGCTGATTGCCATGTGAGCAGAGGTGCAGCCTGGGCTGGGGGTTCTCTGCAGGCTGCACAGCTAAACTTTCTGTTGTGGATAATGATGTCTTGGCAGAAACTGAGCAAGGAAGTCCTGACAAAGCAGCCTTTACTCCTTGCCATGCTGCAGCCAGCACCACCTGAAGTCAGCAGCAGTTTTTTCCACTGGTTTTGATGGCTCTTTGATTAAGCTCCTGGTGAGCACTAGTGGACACCACATCGTGTCTCTTGCCCAAGATCTGCTGCTCCTTGCAACTACCTAAGTAGACAGACAGGCAAATCAGATTGGGGCCAGTACCAGAAGAGTGGAAGCTACTTGGTCTCTGTAACCCAGCAGGATGGTGAACTGCAGTACCAGTGCTCCTTGTAAGGGACAAACAGCTGGGGGCTCACAAAAGCCTGGAGCCAACTGAGCAAGTAGGTTTCCCCGAGTGTGTCCTGCTCCAAATTGGTGTCTGCCTTCCCCTTGTAGGTGTACATTCATAGGAAATCAAGACACCTATGAGACCCACTTGGAGATGTGCAAGTTTGAGGGTCTGAAGGAGTTTCTGCAGCAGACAGATGATCGCTTCCATGAGATGCAGGTGGCAATGGCTCAGAAGGACCAGGAAATTGCCTTCCTGCGCTCCATGCTGGGGAAGCTCTCGGAGAAGATTGACCAGCTGGAGAAGAATCTGGAACTCAAGTTTGGTGAGTCTGCACCAGATGAGCTGTCTGCTCAGAGCTGTAGGGACAGGGCAGCATTGGTAGGATGCTACGTTACAGGATTCATTCTGTTTTTAAAACTGGTACTGAGCAGGTTTCAGGAGGAACAAAGAGGGGTCCTATTGACTTCTGTGCTGCCTGTACATCATGGGGCCTCCAGTCACTGCTCTTATGGCAAATCCTAGGAGTGTCTGCAGGCAGCTACCACCTTTCTTTTATGGCTTCTTTCTGTGTAGTCCGTTGGCACACTTCCCCATAAAAATGAGTAGAATAGCCAATAATACTGGAGTGCCATGCCCAGCCCTTGTTCAAAAGTTAGATGGCAGTGTGTGTCCTCTGCTCTGTTCTCCTTGGTGCTATGTAGGTCTCGGCAGTAACCATGATCTTGTCACTCCCTTGTAGATGTGCTGGATGAGAACCAGAGCAAGCTGAGCGAGGACCTGATGGAGTTCCGCAGGGATGCCTCCATGCTGAATGTGAGGACGGGGCCTTGGGGCTGGGCAGGGTCGCACTCAGATCCTGCCTCTGCTGTTCCTCGGGCTTCTCCTATGGTGGGGGGAGTCTTTGGGGTTCCCTCCAGCTTGCTGACTCTGCTCACCTCACCTTTGGATTGTTTTTACAGCAACTGGAGCGTGGGTGAAGATTTCCTCTAGGCTGAATTATAGGCAGCTCAGTGGGTGTATTTAGGTACTGCATCTAGGTTGCTGTTTTAATTGGTTCTCCTGCCTTTTCTTAGCCTGTTGCTGCTCTTGGAAGGTATAACCAGAGTAAAGGACACCTGCTGCACAGAGAGCCCTCTGCTCCAAAGCCTGAACGCAGCTGTACTTTTCATACTGGCCGGGGACAGCATGTCCTTCTCCTTGCCTTCAGAGAAAGCAGGCAAATAAGCAAATCCCTGCTAACATGAGAGATGTCTCATGATTTTGGATCTTATTCAGGCACTGATGTTGGACAGACATTCTTCCTTAGCTCAGGCAGTCTGCATCCACTGGCTGTACTGATTAGGAGAAGCTTGCTGTGGTTTACCTAAGTGTACTGATGAACTGAATCCCCATGGGTACAGTAGTAACTGGGCTGTGGAGGAGACTGCAGAGAGATCTTCTAGTTCTTCTCCAACAGTGTGGGCTTCAAAAGCCAAGCTGAGCAAGCAGCCCTCATAACTGATTTGATTATAGTTAGCAATCTGGTGAATGGCAGAGCAAGGACAGTATATTCTTAAAGGTGTTGTTGTGCCTGCATGAATACTGAAGAGTTTAGTGCAGAGCTGAGGTGCTGTCAGAGCCCTGTGGTCCCTGGAGGAAGGTGACAGAGGGATGTAGACATACAGTCCTAGGGCAGGATATCTCTGATTGGAAAATGACTCAGCTGCTGGGGGACAGCCTGCACAGGGAGTCAAAATCTGTCCAAACATGAGAGCTGTTTTAGCAGTGGATGGGGACAGTGCCCAGAAGGGCAGGCTGGTCTTGATAGCTCTGCAGCTCATGCAGCTTGTTCTGTTTTTCAGGATGAGCTCTCCCACATTAATGCTCGACTCAACATGGGCATCCTTGGATGTGAGTATACCTGTGCTTTTCATCTGCTTGAGCTGGTTTTGGGTGATGGCAGTGAGCTCTTTCAGGCTGAGTCACAGGCAGGCAGAGTACCAATTTTCTCTGTTTGCAGCAGTGATTTGTGCACAGGACCACCACTGTTGCAGGAGACTGGTGGGACATGATTGCCAGAAGGGCTGGTTAATGGGTTGGCTAACTCACAGCTGCAGGTTTACTGGTTGCTGGGCTCAAGTGGGCTCTGCATCTCTGCCCTCCCTAGATCCAACCTGGGAGTTGCATGAGGGAAGAGAATCCTGGGGCTCAAAGCAGTGATAAGGCAGTGAGCTGTAAGGGCAGGACATGGGACCCTCCTGCCAGACTGCTGCAGCAGCTTGAAGCTCAAGGAGGGAGGGAGCTCTGTTCCCTCCAAGGTCACTCAGAGTGGTGTGGCACTGTTTTCCCATGCTTACCTGCCTTCTTCTTTCCATAGCCTATGATCCTCAGCAGATCTTCAAGTGCAAGGGGACCTTTGTGGGGCACCAGGGCCCCGTCTGGTGTCTGTGTGTTTATTCCATAGGAGATTTGCTCTTCAGTGGCTCTTCAGACAAAACCATTAAGGTAAGAGCTTTGCTTCTTCCACTTGTCTTTGCATTTGTAAATGTGCTCCAGGTGAGGCAGAAGCTGAGCTCCAGTTCAGCTGGGAGACTGAGGGGGATATTACTGCCCAGTGTTCCTCCTGAAATCCTTAATGATTCTTTATGGTTATAGTTAGGCAAAATGTACTTCAGTTTTGCTGTAGGGAAGTGCTAAGTGATAGGGAAATCAAGACAAATCGTGTTTTTTTGTGAAGCCCTGATGAGAATCTCATTCCTGCTGTCTGTGGTTTTGCTTTGTATGGTGTCTAAGGCATCTAAGCCCGATTCAGCATCTGATTGTATTTTCCCTTGTTATAAAATGTCACCTCAAAAGAAAACCAACAAAAAACCCCACCATTTTTTCCTGATAAAATGAGCCTTTTTTTCATTTTATGGCATGTTTGTTTTTCTTTGCTCTGTTTTCAGTAGCACAAACTGACAGCAGTGCTCCAGTGCAACCTAAGCAGCAGTTTCCAGTGTCACTGTAGTGGCTGCTGGCTGAGCTGGGGAGCCGCTTGGGGTCAGGTTGTTTCAGGGAGAGCAAAACCACATGGAAGAGAATGGATATTTTTGTGTTTTACTGAAGGAGAACAGCTTTCTCCCCAGTGCTGGCTGCTCTGGGCAACTCAGAGCCGGCTAAGCACCACATTCTCACATTCACTCTGTCAAGAGAGAGCTTAGTGGGGAAATGCTCTGTGGTGGCAGAGTCTGAGGAGGCTGTGCTGTGTGGTTTGCCCCCAGGGACAGGGTGTGAATTGCTAAAACAGGAGCTGGAGAGCTGCTTCTGTGGTTCAGCAGTGTTGTTTTGGCCTGGGGCTGTGAAAGGCAGTGCTGGAGAGGGCTGGTGCATGCTCCTCTTCAGTGTCTCTTGTTAACTTCAACCTGACCCTCTGCAGTAAATTTCCTCTCCTAGACAGGCTTATCTCTGCCTGGAAGACAGGATCACAGGTGCCCAGATGACAGTCTGTTTCCTCCTTTCCGTGCCTTTGTGGTCTGCTGACATCCTGCCCAGGCCCCCAGCTGCTGTGTGTGCAGGCATGTGACCCTCTGCTGCCTTGTGTTTCCTGTTAGGTGTGGGATACCTGTACCACATACAAGTGCCAAAAGACCCTGGAAGGTCACGATGGAATTGTACTGGCTCTCTGTATCCAGGGGTGAGTGCTGAGGGACACCTGCCCTGCAGGACAGGGAGTGAGCACTGAGCCTCCTGAGTGCACCCTTATAGTTCCCATCCCAAGTCCTGCACATGCCAGGGCTGTGCATGCATTTGGAGCTGTGGGTGGCGGGGAGAGGAGCCCCATCAGTTCCCAAAATCCTGGATCTCACCTTTAGATGGAACCCTTCATAAATCTCACATCTTTAAAAATTGACAAACCGCCTCCTGCTACCATCCTGGCTTCTTCCTTCCCTGCTCACCAGCATGATGCTTGGCTGCTGCTGGAAATGATAACCCAGCACAGTTTCCCACGAAGCCCCAGCCCTGCTCCTGCGTCTGCTGCTGCTCTGGGGCTTGAACCAGTGAAACTGTAGGGCTGCAGCTCCTGGCCCAGCACACAGCCTGGGAACCAGCCGAGGCCCTGTGCTGGCTGCTGTCCTCGCTGACCTTCTTTTGTTTTGTGGTGACATTACAGGAACAAGCTATACAGTGGCTCTGCTGACTGCACCATTATTGTGAGTACCTGGGACCCCTGCTCTGCTTGGGAGTGGAGATGTGGGATGAACAGGGCAGCAGGGACCTGCTTCCTGGTTTCTATAATGTTTTTCAGCTGCTGGTGATAGGATTGGTATCTCGTGTGCTTTATGCCATGCCTTTAACCAAGGTGCCCAAGGGTTGGATTTGGGTGTTCCCTGCAGACTGGGCACACGCTGCTCATCAAGCCAGGCTGGTGGCTCTCACCAGTGCCTGTGTTTTTGCTTCACTTCGGAAGGAAAGAGGAAGGGCTTCAGCACCAGGGTCTGCTCCTGCCCCTCATAGACTCTCCTCCTTTCCTTTGCAGGTTTGGGATATCCAAAATCTGCAGAAAGTGAACACGATCCGAGCGCATGACAATCCTGTTTGCACTTTGGTCTCCTCGCACAACATGCTGTTCAGTGGCTCCCTCAAAGCCATCAAGGTAGAGCTCTGGGGTAGCTCCTCTTGGTTCACTTGGGGACTGATGCTACAGGCTATCAGGTAGCAGTTTCCAAATAGAAATGAAGTGACATTTTGGTCTGTATCTTATTACTCTGTTCTCTGGAGCTACATAGAGCAGCCAGTAGTGTGCTATGTGCCGGTTAGAGATTTTCTGAGACCTGACTGAAAAGACCCTTTTGTTCCTTTTAACTCTGCAAACCTGAGGCTTCAGGTGGAGGACGTTGGCAGTTCCCAAATGTGTGCTTCCCTGGGCTCCCTACACACCTACTCAGACCTTTGGGAATTGTGCCTTGTGCCCAGAGTTGGCTGGGGATTCAGCCTGCCTGTTTGAAACCGCCTCCAAAGGATCTTGAGTCAGTGTTCTTTTCCCAAAGCATGCAAAAAATCAGGGAACAGCTTTGCAAGTTGCCCTTTAAAGCCTTGGCTAGATTCCCTTGGTTCTGCTTCCAGCTCCTGGTGAGACGGCTTATGGGACCGTCCATCTGTAAGAGAGCACATGCTCTTTTCTTTATCTGGGCCTGGAGTGGTTTTGCAGAGTGCTTGGGGCTGGAAGTGACAGCACTAAGCAAAAACAGCACATGGGGCCTTCTGTTTTTGTCATCCCCAGCCACTTTCTGCCACGTGAACTGAGTGGGTCAGCAGTGCTGTTTGGAGCTCCGTTGGTCCCTGTGTTCTGAGGGCTTCAGCCAGGGTTTTCCAGGAGCTGTGGGTATGGACAGGCTGTGAGAAGTCCAGCGCAGGATTTGGTTTAGGTTTTCCAAGCCTATGGCTCTGCTAAGGAAGGGTCTGTGCCAGCAATAATGCAGGCTCCATTCAAACTTTCCCAGCCCTTGGGAAACATGCTTATTCAGCATAGTTATTGTATCCACCAGCAGCGGGTTCAGCTGATTCCCATGGGGCTGGAGAACCAGCACAAGATTCCACTTCGTGAGCATTTAGGGCCCTGTGCTGACTCTCCTCTGTGTGTTTGTTGCTGTCCTTAGGTCTGGGATATCGTGGGTACCGAGCTCAAACTGAAGAAAGAACTGACAGGTCTCAATCACTGGGTGCGAGCACTGGTGGCTTCTCAAAACTATCTGTACAGTGGATCATACCAAACCATCAAGGTGAGACTCGTGGCAATTGTAAGCCATAGGCTGTCCCTGATACATATATGTATTCTGCAGCATGGGTTGACTGAGCAGGACAGAAGGCAGCTGCTCAGATGTGAGAACACTGCTGCAGCATTGCTGACATGCTAGCTTTTACTGTGCTGATTGCATCTTTGTAGGCACTAATTCAGGGCTCTGGCTGCTCCTTGTGAGTGCAGCTGCCCAGGGATGCTCGCTAAGATAAAAGTGGCCGTGCAGCCGTGGCGCCTCGCACTGCCTCTGCAGCTGCCGCAGAGGGCTGTTATCTGTGCTGACAGTGCTGCTGATAAGAGGAGAAGGTCACTGTCTGGCTCTAGAGTTACCATAAATCTGTACGTGCCTTGCAAAGTGCTCTCATCTGTGTTGGCTCAGGCTTTGATGAATAGTTCACCTCTCAGCATCTGGATGACACAAGAGAATTTGAAGTTTCCCTCCTTAGTATTAATAAATCCCCATTGATTTGCCTGCATCGGTTTCTAGCGCTCTCAGGAACAGATTTGTGCACATGTGTGCAGTCACAAACACAAAGCATGCAATCTCCGCCATTTTTTCAGCCTAGATGTTCAAAGCTGGGCAGCTGAATAAGACAGCAGGACTTTGCTCATTGGCACTGAACGTTCCCAGCTGGACAGATCAGTCTGTAACACAGAGCAGGGCTGTGTGGCTGGGGGATGGCTTTAAGAGAGTCCCTCCTGGAGAGGGGTGCCTTTGTGGGTCTCATCCTTCACTCTGGTGGCTCTTTCAGATTTGGGATATCCGAAACTTGGAGTGTGTGCACGTGCTGCAGACATCAGGAGGCAGCGTCTACTCCATTGCTGTTACAAACCACCACATTGTGTGTGGCACCTACGAGAACCTCATCCATGTAAGGGCTGCAGGGTTCAATATGTATGTGTTGGGCTGGGAAAGAGGGGCAAGGAGTTGGGAGCCTGGCTCTGCTGGTCCCTTCACAGTGCACCCAGAGCATGGAGATGTGGATGAACATCTTGGAATAGGTGATGACCCCCTGCTCTCCTTCCACAGGTCTGGGACATAGAGACCAAGGAACAAGTCCGCACACTGACTGGTCACGTGGGTACAGTTTATGCCCTTGCTGTCATCTCCACACCAGATCAAACCAAAGTCTTCAGTGCATCGTATGACCGGTCTCTCAGGGTACGTGTCCAGGGCTGCGCAGCTGGGTCTGTGTTCTTGGCACTGTTGTTGCGACATAGCATTAGAAGGGTAATCCTCATCTGTCTCATGCCTTCTGTGTGCCCACAGGTGTGGAGCATGGACAACATGATCTGTACTCAGACGCTGCTGCGGCACCAGGGCAGTGTCACTGCCCTTGCAGTCTCCAGGGGCCGCCTCTTCTCTGGCGCTGTGGACAGCACTGTAAAGGTTGGTTTCCTTAGGCTTCTCCGTGATGCTTTGGTCTCTTCCAGTGCTAGAACTAGGGTGTTAAATGAAGGAGGAGTTGACTTTAAATAAACAAGGAGATGAATTTCAATGGGTGGGAGGTTGAGCTCCTGGCAGTGGTGCTGTGGAGGCTGAAAACCCAAAGAGAAACTCCATGAGATGACGAAGAGAAGCCAGTGGAGCTGCTCAGAACTGTCATGACCACGGGTTGCCGTTGTCTCCTCCAGGTCTGGACGTGCTAGCGAGAGCCACCCTAGTTCTGCACACTGAAAGACCAAAAATGCCTCCCTCCGTCGGCCTGCTGGGTGATGCCACCACTCCGAAGAACTGCTGCAGCTCCTCTCTGCACCGAGCACTGCCCGCTGCTGCCTGTCAGCTGCGGTTCTCCCCCTCGCAAGGACCCCGGCGGGCAGCTCTCAGGATAGATCTGGCCCACGGGTGCTCCAGTTGTTCCCTCGGATCTGCCACGTGGGAATGCAGAAGAGCCGCGCGGTGCCCTCACCGCAGTGTGCGGGTCATGTTGGCCAGCACCGGGACGCTGCGGTTCGGGTGGGCGCAGGTGGGGGCTGGGAGGTGGTCCCATGTAAATGGTAGAGCTGAGCATTAGGCCGTGCCCTGGGTTAGGTCCCCAAGCCCTTTCTGTCTCTAGTATTTAATTTTACTGCCAAGATGTCAGGCTGATCCATCTGGGAAGAGGTGTTTTCTTGAGTAGCCAGGTACGATTTTTACGCCACAGCTAGTTCTCAAATAACACAAGCCCATTGTTCACCGCCCTGTAATAATGGTTTCCACATTAAAGAGAAAAAGCCTCTGTTGCATTTTTACTCACATTTTCTACTGTTTTTAAGATTGTAATATAGATTTGATTATTTCTTCATTGACAATAAAAGTGGAAAGAGTTGTTCCTGGCCGGCGTGAGTTATTGCAGACATCCAGCCAGGACTGTGGGCACTGAGGTGAGGAGCACCCCGCAGCCCCTCGCCCCAGGCTGGCACTGGCTCCCCCCAGGGCAGAGGCACGGGGGAGCTGTGGGCTGTGCCTCATATCCACCCAGCTCCGCACAGTGAGGACTGGGAGCTCTGCAGCACCGCTGTGCCCCCACCAGCCCCGATGGCATCAGGACCCTCACACCAGGGGACACCTCTTGGGTCACAAACAGGGGTGGCAGCCCGGCAGGGTTTTATTTTTATTTTTTTTTTATTTTTCTTTAAATATTTGTTGCCAGACTTTGTATAGGAGCAAACTTCTTCACAGCACCACGAGCCATCTACTATTCAGAATAGGAAGAATAAGACGAGTAGAGGTGAAATCTAAGCACAGAAGAGCAGGGAAAGCACCAAGATGCATAGCTTGACAGATGGGATACGATACAGAGTCCATAACTTAATCATAAAAAATATATATATGTATATATCCATCATGTAGAACTTTATGGATCTTTTTTTTTTTTTTTTTTTTTTTGTAGATACATATTTTTTTCCTTTCAACAGATATTTTCAGGCGGGTGATTTTTTTTTCTTTTTTTTTTTTTTTGTTATTTTTAAAGTCTTTTTTTGTGTGTGTGTGTGTGTTGTGATTTTTTTTTTTTTCTTTTTTTTTTGTAAAGAAATTTCAAAGTTGTGCCAAACACATCTGGATCAGCGACCACAATGGGAGGGAGAGAGGGGAGGGTGAGCCCAGCCTGCGCGGCTCGGGAAGAGAGAGGTACAGCAACACTTTGTTGGGAACCACAAGCAAAAAAAAAAGAGATGCATTCATCAGAACTCAAGCGACTGAACCAGACTCCTGTTTATACATGAATGTACAGCCGTGCGCTGGGACGCACGCACACACCGCGTGCACACACACACACACGCGCACACACACACACAAAACAAATGCCAAAAAAATAAAATGAAAACCTGAAGACACTCCAGAAAGAAATGAAACACCTCCAATAGAAGAGTTAACAAAAACCTCCATAAAACAAGGCACATCCTTTGAGTTCTTAACTGTGTAAAAAGAAAGACGGTACACTGAAACCCAACGGAAAACCCGAACAGAACGGCTTGCACGTACCTTCCACCCAGATAAAGGTAAATATTGTGCTACTCGGAGAATGAGTTTGCCACAAGACACACAGCTTAGTATAATCTAATAGTTTTTCTCAAGCTAAAATCCAGTTCTCTCTTGATTTTTTTTTTTTTAAACTGCTTTATATATAATTGCTAATATTTTTTTTTAAATCTTTTAAATATATATTTGTTAAAGTTTATTCTTTTTTTTTATTATTATTATTTGGGGGATGGGGGAAATACTGCTTTATATCTCTCAGTCGTTTTTCCCCTCCAATAAATTAATACTTCTTTATAGCTTATGACGTCCTCTCCCCTGGCGGCGAGGGGCCGGGCAGGGGCACGACCTGCTGCTCCCCACCTGCCCCAAGCAGGAGCTCATCCATTTGCAACGGTACCGACAAAAAGCCCCTTTCCCACCCCGACGTGAAGAGCCCACAGCAGCAGCGCGGGCCTGGAGAGCTGCGGGTGCAGGGGTCCGGGTGCTGTGGGGGTACCCAGCACCGTGCCCACCCCAACGCTCGCGAACGACAAAGGAAAAAAATGACAAAAAGAGAAAATGAAAAGAAAAATTAAAGAAACCTAAGTGCATCGCCCATCCGGACTCGCCACCAGAACAAGAGGGCACGGGTGGATGAATGCCATCAGTGCCGCACCGGGGTTGTGCTACATTCGGGGACCGGGGCCGGCAGGGCAACCACGGGGCCACCGTGGGTAGGGAGAGAAAACCCCAAACCCGGATCTGGTGCGAGCAGGGCGCTTCTGGCCGGGTGGTGTTGCTTTGCTTCTTCTATTGTATTTTTTTGCTTCTGCAGAAGGGAGTCCTGCCGGAGCCGTGGCGGGCGGGCGCCGAGTCCGTGAGCACAATCCTGAGGTATCTTCTTCTTTGTGCAAACCCCGAGGGATGGGAGGTCCAGGAGGGGACGGCTGTACAAAGGGGATGGTGGGGCCAGGAGGTCGCGGATCGTTGTGCCCTTGTGCCCACGTAAGCCCTGAGGTTCGCGGGGCCGTCGCGCCCCTCACTCCAGCATGGCGTCCAGCTGGTCGGCCAGGTCATCGAACATGCTGCCGATGTCATCCAGGATGCTGCCTGTGCTCTTGGCCTCTGCAGTGGAGCTAGGAGAGCGGTGGGCACTGGGTTAGCACATGCACTGGGACCATGTGGCTACCTCTGCCCTGTGCCATGCCCCTGACCCACTGCGGTCAGCATCTCCAGTGCCCTGTCCCCAGTGTCACCACCACTGCCATTCCGTGGTACTCATCCTTCCAAACCACCATCCCCATGCAGCCCAGAGCGCAGCCCCCAGCCCTCGCACAGCTCCCTGCCATGCACCGCATCCCCGCAGCCCTTACTCTGCTGCCTGGCTGTCCTCCTGCTTGATCTTCTCCTCCACAGCCTGCAGCGCAGCAGCCAGGGATGCGCTGGTCTCCTCCAGCTTCTGCTGCACCAGCTCAGGGCTGGCACTGTCAACAGAGGGTCCGGCGATAGCGGAACGTGGCGGTTTCACTGGCACCTGCTGGGGCTGAGCGCCGGGTGAGAGGGGCTTGGCAGGGCTGGAGCAGAGTGAGGGCGGTGTGCTGGAGGGCTTGGCAGTAGCGCCCAGCTGCCGGGCGGGGGACGGAGTTGGCGTGGAGCCCGCGCTCACCGACTGGATGGCGGCATGG
>JAOWBP010004330.1:6003117-6024951 GCA_028571105.1 Tragopan temminckii
CGGGCCGGAGTAAAGCGTGGGGTGCCCGAGGGCGTGGGGGGAGGGGGAGTCCGTGGAGCCGTGCCGTGCCGTGCCATTACGAACCGAGCCGTGCCGTGCAGTTCCGAGCCGAGCCGTGCCATTCCACGCCGTGCAGAGCGCAGCAGCCCCCCCCGCGGCCACCGGCAAAGTTCCTCTGGGATGGGGTGGCCGTAGGGCACCTACCGTCGTGCCCTCAGCCCTCCACACTCCGTGCTGTGGCCGCCCGCTTCCCGCTGCCATCCCCTACCCCACACCTGCAGGGCTCAGCCCCACCACCCGACCCAGGGCCGTGGGTCCGGTGGCTCTGAAGGAGGCTCGGTGCAAAGCCCTCCACCAAAGGGCTCCTGCTCAACTTTTGCAAGTGGTGATAGATGACTTTCTGCTCGGACTGGTTACCATTACCTTCTGCTCCCTCTTTACCAAGATAAAGAATTGGGTTTTAAATCGGGGTGACGGTTTCTTTGCATCGCATTGGATCTGCTCTGCCTGCTGTTGAACTATCTCCAGCTTGTGCTTTCCTGTAAGGGCTCAGCTGGCTCTGTCTCGCTGCTCTGGGTTCTGGCTTGTGAGCCAGTCTCATTTCCAACACAGCTCTCTGTAACCCAGCATGGAGCTCTAAGCTACAGGGAAGGTGATGTTTGCTCTGGCGAGGTCCAAGCGTTGGTGCGCGGTGCCAGGAGCGCAGCACCTGCGGTGCAGCCATGGCATTGTAAGGATTTGAGATGTAGGTTCAGTTCTTTGGGAGGCAGTGGTTGCTGGTACAGCTGCAGCAGTGCAACAGCTGTGCTGATACGGAGCTGACCCCGCATGGATGCTGCCCTGAGCTCACTTCTCAAATAAACCCAACCATGCCAGGTAGCAAAGGACTCTGCTCTGTGTCCGGGTGTTCCTCACTGATGGATGCTGTGCTGTGTTTGCTGCCAGCCTGACCTGATGGACTTCCCCTGCTCCTTCTGCTGAGCTGCCCCACAGACAGCAGTAGCCCTCCCAGGGTGGGCATGGGGCCAGTTCCTGGTGGCAGAGCTGCTGGTGGGAGCGGTGGGCTCAGGAGTGGGCACACAGTCCAGGACCGGTGTTGGAAAGTTTTAAAAAAAATCAGCTCTGCTGTTTTGTACTAAAATTTTGCACACACACACACACACACACACAAAAGACTTTTTTCTCCCCATCACCTGGATCCACATGCATACATATGGGTTTGTCAGAGCTCATTGTGTCATGGCTCTGAGTAGGGCTGCATGGGGCGGTTGCAGCAAGCAGCTGCCGTGGGGCACCCCAGGAAAAGAGCCAAAATGAGCCCCAGAGGAGAGGCATCTGTGGCTGGGGCTGTCTCCATCCAGGTGGAGTGCAGAGCCCAAGGTGCTCGTTGGTGCTGCTGGCTCCTGTATGGGTTTGCTTTGACCCAGGGCAGTGCCTGTGTTGGAATCATTGATATTTGGTCACAGGCTAACAATTTCTGCAGGGACAATGGCAGCCGGGCTCATGGAGGCAGCACCGTGCCCTGGGTGTGTGGAGCAGTGCCATGGAGTGGTGCAGCAGCCCTAGTGCAGCCAGGCTGCGCAGCTGCTGGTATCCAGGATGGGGCTTTTGGGTTGCAGAGGGGGTAATGGCTGCGGTGGGACTGCTTCAGGAGAACATTTCCTAACCCTGCTGCCTCCCTCCTGCAGGTGATGCTGGTGGGCGACTCGGGGGTCGGCAAGACCTGCCTGCTGGTGCGCTTCAAGGACGGCGCCTTCCTGGCGGGCAGCTTCATTTCCACCGTGGGGATTGACTTCAGGGTAAGTTGGGATGTGCCAGGTTGGTGACTGTCTTCAAAACACCAAAATGCTGCTCCAGCCATGAGGAGCTCAGCATCCCGTGCTCCGTGAGTACCCCTGGGGCTACGGGTGGAGGAGGCAGCTGATGGCTGCAGCAGCATCTAATTATGGCTCTGCATAACAACGGGGGAGTGTGTCCTCCCTCTGTGTGCCCTGGGGAGGGTTTGTGTACGCACAACTGTTTGGCTCTGACCATCTGCCCGGTGAAAATATTTCCCTAAGCCAATGTCGTTGTTTTAAAAACAATGATAGAAAACAATAACGAAGTGATGCAACCCAACATCTCCTCGAGGCATCTCCAAAGCAAACCTCAGGGGCACAGTGCAGGAGCTCTGTGCCATTGATTGGGCTGCGCATCCTTTGCCCATCCTACCCGAACTGAGGATGGTGGCTATTGCCCAGCCAGCATTTTCTAATGCCTTCAGGTACTCTGCTGGGAGCTGCTGGCTGGCTCTCCCAGCTGTTGTTTGGTGGGGGTGTTGGACTGAACGGGGGACCTGGAAACATGCAAGCAAAACTGGCATCCCCAAAGGGTGGTGATGGGCCATGTCAATCTGGAAGCAGCAGTTGGAAGAAGAATGGATGGACTGAGGTTTCAGGATGGTTCCCAGCTTCCTCCTGCTCCCTGCAGCAGCGTGGGACATGTGGCACAGTGTGGGACAGTGGTGCTGTAGGTTCCTCTGTCAGCACCATGGATGTCCCTGTGCTGCTCGTTTCATGGGGTGATGATGCAGAGCAGTGCCCTTGGCTGTGCAGTGCCTTCCCGGCTGCCTTTCTTCATTCAGAACCTGCACAGATGCTGTCCTGGGCACAGACAGAAGCTCTGGTGCCACTGTTCCTGCAGTGCTACCCCTGTGCCCAGGTGTGAGAGTGTCCTGCACTGCACCTCTTGGCGTAGAGTGAGGCCACAGGGGCCACAAATGTTGGTGGATCGGAGCCCATAGTGTTATACCAATATAATCACACCATATTTCGAGTGTTCTTAAAAGGAAAGCATTGTATTACTGATCACAGTGATTGATACCGAGGGCAGCCTTACAACCTGTCACTTATTGATCAGAGTGCTGAAACAAGTGCCACTGAGCAGCAATCAAATTAGGGTTAATTTACTCCTTTAATAGAACTGCTGGAGGTACATGGGTCTGAAATGAGTGGATTATGCAGTGGGAGACATCAGGAGTGTGTCCTAAACCTCATTATTACCATCTCGGTAAGGCGCTCATCATTTTTCAGGGACATGGAAATAGTTCTGTGGTTGTACATCTCCTCTGTCATTACGATAATCCTGTTTGCAGGCGCCGAGTAATTGTGCCCCTCTGCTGTTTGCATTACAATGCACAATTACAGAACTCCAGGCTGAGTGCACCAGAGGCTTCTGCTGCACAAGCACGTTTTGTGTCTAATTAGCATCCAGTTAATAACGGAGCTGTCACACTGCCCTTACTTTGCCATCCCTGAATTCAAAACCAGGTTTCTGGCTGAAGCTCCCAAGCCCATATGTGCCAATGGGTGGCTCTGGATTTGGGATGGGCTCTACTCTGCTCTGACCTCATCCAGTCCCTATGGGACACCCAGAGCCCTCAGTTGCATCCTTGGGGACTGCCCAGGCAAATGGCTGAAGGATGGTAATGCCTGAGCAAATGTAAATGAATAGAAATCCATATAAAATTAATCGGACATTACAATTCCTAATGACCCCCTAGGTTTTTCCCTCCTGCTGGTTTAAGTTATGGAGAGTCTCTCATGTTTTGTTGTTTGTAATTGTCTCCTAAACAAACACAAGGATGTTGGTGTAAATACCAGCGTTTCCTTTTCCAAACAGACTGGGGAAATTGCAATGTTAGCATTAGGAAAAAACGCATCAGAGTGTGACCTTTTCTGTTCAGAGATACCCTTCAGCTTCCTATCCTGTAGTCATCCATTCTATGATGGGAGCATTTGGGGGCCAGTGCCAGCTCCAGCCACCTCCATGCATCCACATCCCTGCCTGTCATTGCCATTCTCCCCATCCCAGCATCACTGCCCCGTTCCCCTGTGGAGCACACCCGTGTTAAACAAACACCTCGGTGTCAGCTTTGGGCTCCCAGCCCTTGCTGGACAATAGGTGCCCAGTTATTGCCTCCCACGAGCTGTGGCTGCCAGGGTTGTGCTGAGCACTGGTCTACTTCCTTCCCCTGGGCACTGAGGTCCCATGGGACATCTGGGTCCCCAAAGCCCCCATCCAGCATCTCTGCAGCTCGCCTCACCCAGAGTTGCCCCAAAACTTTGTGCTTTAGGAGTTTCAGGCAGGAAGGTCCCCTGGAACAGAACCGTGTTAGGGATCAGAGGCGTGAATCCCACCTTTCCCGGTGGGGCTGTAACATCTGCACTTTGGGAATATAGCAGAAGTGTGCGCAGGAATGGGTGGCAGCTGACCTGGGGTGGTTCAAATGGGGCTGCCGGTGGAGCACAGCTGAATTCAGGGGTCTGTGCTAATTGCACCTGAAAGGAGAGAACATAAAAGAGAAAAAATCAAGATGAGCCTTTTCTCCCTGGGAAGAGGCGCTAATGAGGTTCTTTGCGCTGAGGCGGGGAGATGCTTTTTGTGTCAGTCAGCATCACAGACAGGTCTGCAGGGAGCAGCTCTGCCTCTCCTTCTCCCGACGCGTGCAGTGCGATCCCTGCGGGCGCGCAGACCTCGTGCTGCTGTCCCTCGCAGGGAACGTTTCCCCGAAGCCCCGACCCAGCCCTGCTCGCACGGACTGCTCTGCTCAGCCTTGGTCACACTGCTGTTAATCTGCCCCCAGGAACAGCTCCCACGCTCGGTAAATAAAAGCTGTCACTGGTGGCCCTGAGCAGTGAGGGGCTGTGGTTACATCCTGTGCTGCTCCGGAGCTGCGCTCAGTGATGTGTGATAGAATTTTTTTTGCATAAGATATGAGTTGCATCTCTGTTTGAGGCTCTGTTTGTGTGCTGTGCCGTGCAGTGTCCCCACGCAGGGGCTGAGGGCTGTGCTCGGCCTGGCAGTGCTGTGAGCAGCAGCGTGGGGACAGGGAGATGTCTTCAGCTCACATCCCCAGAGGGCACTGCCTGTATCACCCGGTGCTCGGTGCCCTGCTGGTGCTCGGAGGGAGCCTTGCACTGGGTGCAGCCCTCCGGTGGCTCTTCCTCTGCTTCTGCATTTCCCGCTGCTGTATGAATGTTAATAGAAGCCAGTTGCTGATTTGATACTTTTGCGTTTGTTGCTGTAAGGAGAGCTGGGCTCCATTTGCCCAGAGGAGCTTCCCACCCTGCTGCCAGCTTTCAGAGGGTGCTTGTGGTGCTCCTGTAGGGCCGGTGCTGTTCAGGGACCCCACATCTATTTTATTGATTTATTTCATGTCCAATTATTTGGATAGCAGCCATTGTGCAGCTGCTCCCTGCTCCCAGGACAGCCTCTCCAATAGCCGTTATTCCCAAACAGCCGAGCAGCCGAGCCCTGCTTTGCTTTCAGCTGCTGCTCCTTTCCCTTGCAGAGAGATGCAGCTTTGCAGTCTGCTCCCGATCACACGAAGGCAAAGCTGTCATTTGCATGCAGGGCTCAGTTGCCAAGAGATGCTGAGAGCAGAGCCCGGCGGGCTGCACCCTCTCCCTCCCAGCTGCTGGTGTTTTATTCATGTCTCTTTGGCTCTCACATTTGGAAAATAATAAACCTCAATGTGCTCTGGTTCTGTAGCGCGGCGATGAGCTGCGAACGCCCGCATGCTGCCGGTAATCCCAGTGGGCAACAGCCTCAATTCCTGCCCTGGGGAAGGCAGAAAGAAATGAGATGATTGCATTCAAAGCAGAAAAGTGCTCGAGTTGCTCTTTACGTGAGCCCCAGAGCCCAGGCAAGAAAACTCTCAGCAGTTTGCACGGTGATGTGAAGGTGATCTCAGTGCACAAGGAGCTCTCTTATGATCCAGAATGAATTTGGTACCTAACCCAGCTGTGAAGTCTTGCATCCATCCCAGCCAACAGTGAGAGTGCTGGGGCAGGGGGTGGATTTTGCAGGAGTTGCTGCTCCCGGCTCATCGCTGTGTCCTGCAAGGGAGTGGCTCACAGCCCATAAAGCATTGAAATAGGGCCAGAGTGAGTCTAAACGGTCTGAATATTTAATGGAATAAATTTGGCTTAATTTCACTTTCATCTTTCATTTGTGATAAAATATTGAATTCAGTGGTGCAGAACTGGGATTTTCTTTGAAAGCAGAGGGAAAGAAGAGGGGCCTCGTGGTCTGTCCCAGTGCTGGCTGCTGTGGGACGTCCCTCAGAGCTCCCCTGGGAACGGTGGGCGCTGACAGCAGCAGGGTCCTGGGTGCGGTGCTGCGGGTCCACGTGCACCCAGCACGGAGACAGCGTGGGCTGCCTCTCCTTGAGCTGTTGCTGACTCATTCGTTACCGCCGATTAATTATCTGCCCCCAGCAGGCTGCGGCACGTTTTGGAGTAAATGAGCTTTTGGGGCAGCGCGGCGCAGAGGAGCTCAGCAGGTCCTGGTGATGTTGGCCATGCAGTCAGCAACCCAACGCCTGGGAGAGTGCAGTGGGTGCTGACACCACGGCTGCAGCAGTTGGGCTCCAGCAGTCATCCCGTGTCTGGGCAGGGATTGGGTTTTGGCAGTGTATGTCAGTGGCAGAGCATCATGTCCTGGCACTCATTGTGCTCCAGCAATGGGAACAGGCGGTGCCCACCAATGGTCATCTCCCTTCAGATGAAAATAGAAAACAAAAAAACTCCCCCCCCCTTTGGATAACGGAAATATTAAAAAAAAAAGGATCCCATCTGAGTGCATGGGAGCTGTGTTTGTGGAGGGAAGGAGCTGTGTCTGAGCCATTGTCCACTCGTCCTTGGCTGGCAGTGGGGGGGTACTGGTTACTATGGAAATGGGGAATGGGCAGATCGAGTGCTTGTTTACCTGCAGAGCTCTGCCACAAGGAAACTGAACACTGAGCATCGTGTTGGTGGCTGCTGGGGAAAAGGGGTGCGGTGAGTGGAGGAGGATGAGGATGGGCAGTGGGAGCCGGTGGGTTTCCTGTGCAGGACATCTCTGCCCACCCCATGGGAACATCCCTGCCCTCCCCATGGGGTTTTGCTTTTGGTCAGAGCTGGAGAAGAGCTGTACCATCTCTGCCCATCCGCTCCATCCCAGTGCTCGCCTTGCAGAGCATTCCATGGCTCTGTTCATCCAACGGGGGCACGGAATATTTTTAACCCTGGCTAAGCACCAAATCATTACCTCGAAGGACTTCAGAAACCTCTCTGAAACAACAGCAAATATTTCGTATTTATGCCTGCGTGGGAGAAAATATTTCTCCCTGATTGCAAGTAATATCTGTCAAGACCTCGTGCAGCTCGGGAGGATGGTGCACATCCCAGGGCACAGAGCAGACCCACGGTGTCAGCACCAGCACAGCATCACTGTGGGGTTGCAGCCGGTCCCGTTGTGAACATCTGGTGAGGTTTTGTTTCATTCTGTTTTAAATTTTGTCAAAGCTGTTTAATGGAGGGTATCTGTGCTCAGCTGCATTTGTGCAAACGATCCCACATTGGTTCCATGCCCAGAAGCCATGGACCTGCAGCGAGCCGGGACTTTGTGGGCCCTGGTTGAATCCTGAGTGCAGCTCCGGATGCTGGCACTCAGGCCATGCTGTTCTTATGCCCAAGTGACACATTTGGGAAATGGAAGCTTTTGCTTTTCCAGCTTTGCTTACGCGGGTGTCTCTATGGAAACCGCTCCGCCGCCCTCCCCTCGCCAGCGGGCTCCGATGGCTGAGGGAAAGGAAGGGCTTGTGGGATGTGCACCATTTGGGCTTTGGCCCCGTGATCAGTGAAGCCCCTCTGTGCTGCTATGGGTTTTGGTGCTAGGATTTGTCACCCCATGAGGCTGGGGCGGCTCTGCCCCCTGTACCCAGCCCAGCCCTGCGCTGCTATCCCGATGGTGATCCTTGAAGTCCCCTCCAACCCTGGGCGTTTGATGATTCTGTGATTTGTTCTATGATTCTACAATTGATTCACTGGTTCAATGATTCTATGAGTGATTCATTAACTCAATGAATCTATAATTCCCTGTTCCCATCCTGTCGTGGAGAGCTGTTGGCATCAGCACCATGTCCTTTGCTCTGAACCTTAAAAAAATGCCCATTCATGAATGCTTCCCTCAAATCCAGGCTGAGGGGGCTGCCAAGCAGAACCAGCCCCTCTTTGGGGTGCATTGACCCTGCTGGCAAGGACCTTGCTTGACTGCTTGGGTGGTGACACTGAGCGTTGGGTAGGAATTGCTGGGTTTTGCTTCCTGGTATTATGCTGATGGCTGCAGACACAATGGTGGAAAGGTGCTGCATCCGTTACTGCAGCCAAGCCAATTTGACGGGGCTTGGAGCACCAACTGGTCTGCAGGGGTCAGTGTCACCTGTGAGGTCCTGAGCATGCAGTCAGCCCCATCTTTGTTCTGGGTTCACCCAGGTTGTGTCTGCCCCGTGCCTTTGGCTCACTTTGCATTTCCCTGCAGTGCTCTGTTTGGTGTTGGAGCAGCTCACGTGGGCTTCTCGGTGCGCACAGCCCCGCTCGCTGCACGCTTGCTGTTGTAGCGGAAATGCTGAGGGCTCACTGCTACTCACAGCACCTCTTTTTAGAGCTGAGCGTGGGTTTTGGCAGCAGTGCTGGGCAGCCCACGCAGCCTCAAGCAGTGCCAGCCTTGGGAAGGGCTGGCAGGGACATGGGTGCTGTGCCGTGCGGGACTTTCTTGAACCCATTAACATGCCGCGTGTATTAACGTGCATGAATTAATGTGAGAGGTGCTTGACAGCGCCCAAAATAACTTTGTGCCTGAGCAAGCGTTACTGCATGGCATATGTGTTTTTCCCCACTGAATACTGACACACATGAGGTTACATTTGTGCTAAAAGCGCAGCTCGCTCAGGGGACCCAAGCAAAACCCACCAAGGTGACTGCAGGCGGCTTTGGGTTCAGTTTTCTTTGCAGGAGGGTTTCCACCCACTCCGTAGAGCAGAGCCCAGTGGAGCACTGCCCTGGTGCTGGAGCAGCAGTACAGGATTTGGGCAGATGCTGCTTTCGGGGAAAAAAGATTCGTGGATGGAGATCATTGTGGCAGTGCAGTGCAGCAGTGTGCCTGCTGTGCCCGGCCCCTCGCAGTCCCCTGGGCACTGCAGTGTGGTTGCATGCGTGCACTGAGCCTGCAGCAAGGCTGTGTTTGCAGAGACTCGTGGCTTCTCACTGGACGTTTTCATTTGACTTTTGCTGGGCAGCATCTGTGCTGTGACAGGAGTTGAAGGTTGGTTGGGGTTTCGCTGCCTGCAGATAGAACATTTTCCCAGTGGCAGCCGCTAGTCTCCCTTGCTTGCAGGGTGTTGGCACCGGAGGCGAATCTGGCAAAGGGGAAGCAGGAGCTGGCAGAAGGAGGAGACCAAAGCTGTGGGCGCCAGGAGGTGCCCATCAGCTCCATTCCCAGTGCAGACGCTGCAGCACGGCCTGTGCCTGGCAGACGGCATCATTGCTATAATTGCTGCCGAGGTGCTGCGAGATGCCAAAGATAGGTCTGGAGGGGCTGCGTGGTGCCTGCTCTGAGCCTCGCACCCAGACCGGAGCAGCCTGCTTTCCATCACAGCACTGTAGCACAGCTGTGTTGTCTCCTTCTTCCCTATCTGAAATGTGCCAGTGCTCAGCAGTGCTGCCCAACACCTCTGGTGTGCCGTGGGTCCCGTGTGGCTGTGGGACGTGTGGGGCTGGGCCACGGGTTCTGCTCCCAGTGCTCCCCAGCTGCTTCCTTGGGGTCTCTCTGGGATCACTTTGCAGTTGGCAGCTCCAAACTGATGTACAAACCTTGCAGAGAGCCCACTTTGATAGCAACAGGAATGCAAGAGCTGGGGATATTGCTGAAAAGCAGAAAAGCCGATCGTGCACCCAGTGCTGGCTTGCAGCAGGCATGGGTTCCAAGCACCAAGACCTTGTATGTATGGGCCGTTGCCAGTGTCTCAGTGGAGTCATACAAGATAGATTGCAGCCATTTCGTTGCTCTCTTTTCCCTAAATTCTTCCTTTGAAAGGCTCAGCAGTACCCAGGTTTCCTGCTTAGATGGAGCTTGGCTTCCAGGAGTTGCCTGGCGGTGCAGCCACGGGTGAAGGATGGGTGTGTTTGTGCTGGGATGCGATAAAAAGCTCCAGATCCATTTGTCAGATCTGTGGGATTATTACTATTTTTTTTTTTTTAGGGATGAGAAGTGCTATTTAATAATGCTGTTTGCAGTGTTGTCTGCAGAAGATGCTCCGTTGCTGCCAGATGCTGCCAGGATTCTTTCCTGATTTACTTTAATTGGATTGCAAAGTCATCTCTGAAACTTCAGGCAGGTTTCCATCCTTTTGGGTGCCAGATAGAAAGAAGCCTGGCTGCACCTCCAGCTGTAATTACAGACCCTGCTAATTGCATGCTGTGGTGGATGGAGCCAGGGGGCCTTCCTTGGGCACATCTCCATTGAGCTGAGGCAAATCCCCTGCACTGGAGGAAGGCACAGTCCTGCAGCAGCGACCACACAAGGTCAGAGCTGCCCCAAGGCTGCAGGGCTCAGGTGGGATTCCCGGGACCCCGATCCAAGGATTGGGACTACAATCAGGGCTGTGGGTGCTGCTCCCCACCCTGTGGCTGGTGTAGAGCAATGCTGAACAAAGCAGATTGTTTCATTTTTGATGCTTCTCTGGCACAAAAACTGATGCAAGGTTTTGTTTTCCCTCAGGAGCAGAGCAAACAATTCCCTGTACAGAGTTAATTGATGACCCATTTTTCATCCTCATAGCATCGACAGGTGCTGTGTACGTTGTACGTGAGAATTGATGCCACAATAAATGTGCTGTAGAGATTCCTGTTCTGCTTTGCAGCATGCTATGTCGTTGGTAAGAAAAATGAAGATAAATACGCTGAGCACCGCGTTACTTATCCCCAGTGTTGGCACGGATTGACGTGAGCCATCTCTGCCCCTTTGTTTCCAAGGCTCCTGGTTGGGAAGTCAGCATGGATATTTTAAAAATCTCCTTCTGTGATAAAGCAGAAGAGGTGAGCCCCTTCCACCCACGTCTCCTTGGGGCCGTTCCCCGGAGCATCCCACGCTCCCAGATCCCAATGTTCTCATTCCATGGGCACTGTTGGGCTGGAATGGGGGAGGCTTTGGGAGGATGCTGAGGAGCAGAGCAGGGCCTTACTGTAAAACCTGTGATCCTCAACAGATCCTCTTACCCCTAATCTGCCCCTGAGACATGTCTCTCTGCTTCTTGCCAGAAAAACCTTTTATGTGCAGGCTGATGTGAATAGAAGCTGATAAGCCCCTAATTCTTTGGTGTATCTGCTCTAAAAAGAGGATTGACTCTTATCTGCTGTGGGGCTGGCAGCTGGGGAGATGCTAATTGCACTTTAATGCAGTGTGCATGGCCCTGGAGGAGAGGGGCAGGTGAGCTCTTTCCCTGTGCTGTGCTGGCTGTTGGGTACTGCCTGGTTCTATGCCTGTCTGCTGCTCTGCGACGTGGAGACATCAACCTGGCGTCACTCTGAGGGCTCATGTGAAGCTGCAGTAAGGGTTCAGCAGTGCTTGTGCTACTCCAGTGTCTGTTTGCAGTTGTTGGAACTTCAGTATTTGTTTAGCTCTCCTAATAGATGTTGATTTCAGATCCATGAGCAGTGTTTGCCTGCTGCTCTCTTGCTGTGTTTCCCCCATCAGACACTACAGGAGGTTTACAGCCAGCTGACTTGCAGGGCTGGCCCTGAGCGGGACCGAGGGATGCTTTGGGGCTGAGGGATGCTCAGGGCCATGGTGACAGAAGTTCTGGTATGGGATGCATTCTCACCTGGGACCTTTCCTCCCTTAGAGCATCCCATGCTCAGCCCTAGCTCAGTGCTGTGTTATCAGTGTGAGCTGCGTGCCGGAATGTGGCAAAACTGCCGCCCTGGGCTGCAAGTGAGCAGGGATTGGATTTTTTCCTTTTCCCTATCCACCCACTGAGGCTTCTTGAATTTTGTGGGGCTGTTCTTAAAGCATCTGTGCTGCCCCAGGCCGGGCTGCTGTGGCTGGAGGTGCTGAGCTTGCTGGCAGCATGTGTGTGTTCCCTGGGGAAGCTCTAGGGTTTTAATGAGCAAACTGTGGTGTCCTGCTGCTCTGGGCAGCTTTCCATATTGATCCTTCATCCATTCTCATCGCCGCTCTCGCAAGCTGTGTGTGTGTGTGTGTGTCTGTCTGTAGGTGCAGTCCCGCCTGGCTGTGGGGTGTCTGTGCTGGGGCAGGAATTTGGGGTCTGTCTTCAGAGCACACCGATGGCATTTGGTGCCATTCTGTTCCAGCCTCAATGCAGGGGTGGCCATGGTGTCCACCCTGTGGCTGAACCCCCAGCAGCGGGCTGGGCTCAGCACCTGCCCCTGCCATGGGATTCTCAGGGAGTGACCATGTCCCCATCCCTCAGCCGCCCCGTGCCATTGGTGTCCCCGTACCATCGGTGTGCGTGGAGGTGATGCTGTGGCTGGGTTACCCTGAGCCCTTGGGTGTGCTGGGGGAACCCCAGGGTTCTCCCCCTCCCCATGCTGGAGGGTTGCAGTGAGCAGCTTTTGATTTGTTGAGTTTAACTGTGAGGCGAGTTAATCCATGTATCCAACTGAATGCTTAAGGCTTTAATTAATTAATGAGCTAACGTGCAGAAAAGCTGCAGGGAAGCAGAGAATACCGGGTCGGGTTGTCCATGCGATAACTGACCACGAGTTGGTGCTCCAGCCTTGGTGGGCAATGCGTGTGGCTCCCGGTGGGACATCCTTCAGCAGGCAGTGCCTCAGCAGCAGCTGCAAGCACAATGCTGGGGAGCAGTGGGGTGTGGGGAGCAGCCTGTGAGTCTTCCCTTCCTCTGCTTCCCAATGGCAGTGCTGGGTGGGACCATGCCGTGGCTGCAGCGCTGGGTGGGTGATGCTGCCCATCACTGAGGTCTGTCTGCATTGCCCCTGCATCTGCGAGGCTCCAGCTTTATTTATCTGATGCCTTGAGGACAATTTCACTTACAAACATCTTGTTCCTGCAGCAGCGACTCTCTGAGTGTTCCACACTGTAAGCACTGCTAGAAAATGCTTTGACAGCACTGTCAAAGCCTGTGTGAAAAGCTGCGCAAGAACTGCTTTCCTGAACATGCAGAGAGCAACAGCAGAGATCAGTTGCATGGACAGCTTTGCTGCAAGCATTACCTCTGCTATAGAGCACTGTCTGAGCCTGTGTTTGAGCGCAGTGCTCCCTCACTTGTCCTGACTTTGTCCTGCAGTGGATGAGCAAAAGTATCAGCTTCATACCGCAGCCTCGCAGACTCATGCATCTTCCCCAGCCTGCCCCAGCAGCACCTCGATGCATAGCTCCCCGCTGCTCTTCCAGATGGTAATTAAGCTTAAGGATCCTCCCCTAACCCAAAATGTAGGGCAGTTGTAATTAGTGTGAATCCTGCTGCTGCTCGCTTGCTTTTAATTAAGCTCCTCCAGAGGACAGGTACTAAACGAGGTGTCAGCACTCACAAGTGCTTTACGGAGTGAGGTTTGTGGGGTGAGGTTTGCAGTACAGCCACCGCCTGTTATGCTCCAAACCCACAGTCGTGCTCTGGGCATCGCTCACGGAGCAGAGGGTCGAGAAGCTGCCACATGCACCCTGAGCTGCTGCCCCCCACTGCTCGGTGCCAGGCACAGCTATTGTCTGCAGCCTGGCTGGGATATGGGTATCAGCCTGAGCTGCGCTTCAGGGCAGGGAGTGCTCAGCAGGTCCCCAAGCTGTCCTGCTGTGGGCAGCTGCAAGCTGTCGCCTGCAGGAAATCACCTGTGGCTGCTGGCAAATGTTTTCCTTTCGTCGAGCAATGAGCATAAATGCTATGAAATATTTAGTGAGAGCTGGCTGATTACAACAAAGAAACGAACAGACATCCTGGAAAAATAACGTGCAATTATTGCAAGGTATTTTACATCCTACCAAGGCAAACTGCAAATGTGCTGATGCTTTGTTAGGAATGCAGCAGCTCCAGGCTGGGCTAGGTGTTCTCACTGGTGCTGCTCGAAGCTGTGATGCAGCAGATCCATCAGCAGCTCCAGCTGTGCACCTGCACCATTCCCATGCCCATTCCCTTTCCCATTCCCTTTCCCTTTCCCTTTCCCTTTCCTTTTCCCTTTCCCTTTCTCTTTCCCTTTCCCCTCTGCAGCCGCAGCCAGGCTGCCCACTTCTTCCCCTCCTGGGCTGTGAGTCACTCCTCTCCCTCATCTCCATCACTGCCTTTGAAGGTATTTATAAACCATGTTCGTCTCCCTGCGCCCGCTTCAGCAGACAGTGTAAATTTAGCGTGCTTTTTCGCTCCACGCCATCCTCCTCATCCGCATCCTCATGGCCATGCTCTAATGGAAAGCAATGGGATTGACATCGCAGCAGGTGCCACCAGCATCCCACCTGACCCTGTCATTGCTTGGGGCTTTTTTAATCATATCCTGGCGATTACTGTGCTAATTTCCGTGGATCTCTGCTCCTTGCTCTGGGACTGCTTTATGTTTAGGATTGGGTCTGGTTAACACACTGGGAATGCTAAGTGCCTCACTGTGCCCATCCTACAGCTCTGCTGGCTTCAGTGGGGCTCTGAAAATCAGCACGATGCTCTGCTGCTGCAGTCCTGGATCTGTCTGGGAGTGCATGGCATCAAATAGGAAAACTGTGGTTGGTGGTGCCAGGGATACCTGTGTGTCCTGTGCCTGCCTGGTCAGGCGCTGCTGCTGCACATCACATGGTGACAACTCGTGGCTCACCTTGGAGCTGGTCCACGAAGCAATCGCTGTTGGGGCCAATTAATTTGCTGAGCATCCTGGTGGTGGTGTGGAAGCTGCTGGATCATTATTTGCAGTTGTTTATGCAGGAAGAGGGCACCCAGCACCACTGCCAGACCTCAGCTGGGGCACAGCGGGCATCACCTCACCACAGATGGCTGTGGGGACCCAGCCCAGTGCTTGCTGGGAGAGCAACAAGTAAAAGCAGCAGTAAAAGGAGATTTGTGTAAGTTGCTAACTGAATATGGAGTCGTTAGCTGTGCCTTTTGAAGGCTGCTAAGATGGGATGCTGGCACTCATTAATTTATTGCCAGAGGTGATCCAGCCCGAGCCACACACCACATTAAATCAGCGTTGCAGACACAAAGATTTGAGTATCCAAATAGATGTAACTTGCAGCAAACACAGGAAATGATCTTCTCGCTGTGCAAATTGCTCCAACAGGAGCTGTGGCTGCATTGTGCAAGTTGAAAAAATGGGGAGAGAAAATCAGCAACGCATTGGCAGAGTTGGTGTGGGGCAGCAGCTCCCGGCCTCAGCGCTGCTTCTCTTTTCTCTTGTCTTGCAGAACAAAGTGCTGACAGTGGATGGGGTGAAGGTGAAGCTGCAGGTGAGTCTCTGGAGCTGTGCTCACAGTGTTCAGGGTGTTGTAAAACCCCTCAGAGCCACAGGGCTGGGGACAGCCCCAAGAGTCCAATCTCTGTCCCATGTTTGGAAGCTGTGTGTGTCCCCATTTTGCCAGCTGTGTTGGCATGCAGATGTGCACCTGTGTACATGTGCAGCCCAGCTGTGCCAATAGTGCCCACCTTCCCCTGATAGCAGCTCAGTGCTCTGGAAACATCACTGTGCTAAAACAGGATCAATTCAGTGCACGGTCCCTGTGCATCCTTCTGCTGGTCGATTTCCAGTGGAGCTCAAGAGCCCTCTGTCACACACCATGTCCCTGCGATCGGATGTGCTGAGGAACAGGGAGGTGCTGCTTACATATTTATTGCACTTGTCACCTCTCACCATCCTCAGCAAGCTCCTCTGCAGCTGCAAACTGCTCATGTGCAAATAGATCAACCCCTGGGTTGCTTTTAGAAGCAAAATGCTGAAAATCTTTGTGGGCTTGCAGTGTGCTATGGTCGTGTGCTGTTTCCATCCTGTGAGTGCTGGCACGACGCTTTCACCCCTCTCCTCTGCCTTGCAGATCTGGGACACAGCTGGCCAGGAGCGCTTCCGCAGTGTCACACACGCATATTATCGGGATGCCCACGGTGAGCACATCCCCAGCAGGGCTGGGGGGCTCGGGGAGCACAGCGTGGTGCCAGCACTAACGCTCACCACTCTCTCCACAGCTCTGCTCCTGCTGTATGATGTCACCAACAAGGCATCCTTTGACAACATCCAGGTATGTGTGGCACCTCCCAGACTGCTTCTGATGGCTTTGGGCAGCTCTGCGTGTTTCTGGGGTGCTATTGTTGCTCCCTAAGCCCTGAATCCCCAGCTGGTGCTCAGAGCAAACCCGTGGGTCATCGGCTGCAGGTGGCATGGAGATTTGGCAGCCTACATGATGCTCTGTGCTGGAGATGAATGGGGTTCAGGGAGCCTGGGGAAAAAGAAAGCTGGAAAGAGCTGTGGCTGGTTCTGCCCCACAGCAGAGGTGGCACTGTGGGAGGTGGCACTGTGGGAGGTGGCACTGTGGGATGTGCGTGCCAGCAATGTGAGCTGTGGGCATTCCCAAAGGGCAGCAGGCAGTGCCGCGTGCCCGGCTGGCAGCTTCTGAGGGGCTGCTTATGAGGATGCCGGAGGACACACAGAGAACATTTTCACTTTCCTGGCAACCAGAAAGGCCGATGGACTCGGTTCAGTGACAGATTTATGCCGTGTGTAATTACAGCACCAGCTGGATAGCTTGTTCCCAGTGATCGGGGCAGCCGGCTGCCAGCAGCGAGGTGCTCCCTTGTCCCCACTCTGCTGTGATGCATCCCCATGTTGCCCCACTGCCTTAGCAGCAGACCTGGGCAGAGGAGAGGACCACATCCCGCTGTCCCTCATTCCCTACGGACCCACAGGTTCCCCACACATGGCACCTGGTGCCCAGGGCTGGGCAGCCGCAGCTGACTCTTCCTATTCCTGAAGCCCATCTCTGCTTGTGTCCCTCCAGGCATGGCTGACAGAGATCCACGAATATGCACAGCAGGATGTGGTCCTCATGTTACTGGGAAACAAGGTGAGCTGGCCCCATGGAGCTGGTCCTGCCAGGATGCTATGGATGTGGGCAGGGGGGGGTGCAGTGCAGCCATGCAGCTGCAGGTTTTGGGGCAGCGGAGGTGCAGAAAGTGAGTGACCACGTGTCCCAGGGAGGGATGCTGTCATCACCAAAGCCATGGTCCTGCCCATCTCCCTCCTGGTGCACAGAGCTGACGCCTGCTCTGCATGCTTATGGTCTGCAGAGTCTCTCCCAGGAATGCTGCATTGAACTGAGGTGCTGGAGATGGAAGCAGCGTCCTGTGCTCACCCTGTGGATCTGAGTCCCAGATCCCCCTTGCTGCCAGGGCATTGCTGCTTATGCTGATGGGAGGGAATGAGATCTTTCCTGGGGCATGGGGCTTATCTAATGCTGAGCTTCCAAATAATCTCTGTTTGTTCTTTTGCTGTTGGCAGGTGGATTCAGCCCAGGACAGAGTGGTGAAAAGGGAAGATGGAGAAAAATTGGCTAAGGTATGGGAGGTTCTCTGGGTATTTGTTATGCTCAGACTGGGCAGGCAGCACAGCAGCCATGGGGATAACTGCAGAGTGGGATTCATCCTTTGTCTCACTCTCTTCTCCCTCATCTGCTCATCCTTTAACCCTCCACTGCCCTCCTTGGTTCTATGTCTTCACATTTCTTCTGAAGCTCTGTACAAATGCTGTCTTGTCCTGCAGGAGTACGGGGTGCCCTTCATGGAGACCAGCGCCAAAAGCGGCCTCAATGTGGAATTAGCATTCACAGCTATCGCAAAGTAAGGGGGGGGGTCCTGGCTGTGGGGAGGACGGCATGCAGCACCGGTCACTGTGAAGGGGCCGGTGTCACACAGCTTGGTAGCAGGCTGTATGGGCAGAGAAATAATGTGCTCTCCCCTTCCTGCAGAGAACTGAAACACAGGTCCATGAAGCTGCCCAACGAACCCAAATTCAAGCTCCATGATTACGTGAAGAAGGAAGTGAGGGGCTCGGGCTGCTGCAGGTTCTGATGTGCTCGGTGCATTTGTACAGAGACTCATGCCACGTGTTTGTGCGCCGCGCTCTCTCCTCGTGGACAGTGTGTGCATGTCTGTCTTGTGTCTGTAACTGCATAAAAGGTGAGCTGAGACGTGGGGGGTGAAAGCAGCAGAAGCTCCTCAGGCTGGCAACAGGCTGGCCGTGCTGCATCACAGCCGCTCCCCGAGCCCCGCAGCACCCACAGCCCTGCAGTGCTCCATTCCCTGCAGAGAAGCAGCACCTCTCCCAGCTGCTCCACTCCTGCCTTGCCCAGAGCCACTTCCCGGTGCAGCTGCGGCTCCTGGAGCGATGGGTTCCTGCGTCTGTTCAGCAGTGACAGCGCTGAGCCCAGAGCGTCTTCGGGTGCGTTAGTGTTAGGAGTGATGATGTGGGGGAGTGCCTGCTCCCCACCAAACATCTGGGCAGGAAAAATCCTGAATTCCCTTTTCCCACAACCTTGGAATTCAGCTGTTCAGATCCTGGGGCACGCAGGAGGGCTTTGTTTTCAAGGCAACCATTTCTGTAGCTGCTTACTTCTGTCTGTCAGTCCTTCCCGTGTTGTAACATACCTCCTCGATGAAGATTTCTCCTCTTCCCTGCAGAAGACAAGAGCTTAGATGTCTGTTTGAGTGAGCTCCTGCAAACACATCTGTTGTACAGAGATCTCCTGACTGTTTATCTGTTTGGTAAAGGCTTTGGTTCTCTTACTACAGCCATTTCTAGTACTTTAATGAGAAGAAAGCTAATGTTCTGCAGCTTATTCTAAATACCTTTATGTAAGTGTGATAGCATTTTTAGACCACAACAATGCTTTGCTATCTCTGAAGTTCTCTTGGGACAGCTCTTTCTTCTAACAGAAGAAAGATGAGGAGAGTGCTGTAGGCATTGATTGTACAGGTCTAAGACTCTTCTGCCAGCTCTCTTCAATGGACTTCTCGCCCCTTTTGTCTGGTGCCAAGCATTTGGCTTTTGCTTTTTTCCAAGTTGCACTTCAAAGTGCAGATCTGGATGATGTGTTTGGCCTTTGGCAATTTTCTTATTCAGCAGTTCCACATGCACTAACACCAGGTGCCCGCTACACTGAACCTCCCTGCACTGCTCTAAATGGACCCCTGAAGTCAACCCACCCTTCACTCCCCAAACACCAGCTTTCTCAGCAGTGAGTCGGGGTGCAGCTGCCCCTCATTGTGCCAGCTTGAACTGCAGCAGCATTCCCAAAGGGCACGAGGACCCTCAGCACAGGAGCCAGGCAGGCAGTGACAGAGGAGACCCCTCGGAGCTGCACTTTTCAGTGAGCTGCAGTAACGTGCAGAGCAACTGCTGAAACGGGTCCAGCACAGTAATAACACGGAGCCTAAAATAAACCTTTTCATAAATAGCTTTTTAGGGAGAAATGTCTTTCAGTTCTCTTATTTTTATTAAAAACCTGTTCCTGAGGGATGCTTGCAGCTCGCAGCCTCCTGCCACCGTGCATCTCCAGGCAGCGCCTGCTCCCTGCTGGCAGCCAGCACACAGGACCTGGGGAACAGCAGCCAGGCCTCCCGTTTCTCATCAGCCCTGCCAGTCGATCCTTCCCGATCGCCCTGCTCTGTCCAAGCATCACTGCAGCTGCCGAGCACTCTGATCAGGCTTTATGAAGGAGTGGAAACCTACTGAAATGTTTTGTGCTGCTTTGTTGAGCTTTGGTGTGCTCCTGCGGCTGCTACCTGATCAGTACCTTACATGATGCTGCTTAACAGCTACCTCCATTCTCATTCTGGGCTGTAGCACATGCTTGCTAGCTGAGGTTAAAAAAAAAGAGTGGAATTTTCTACAGCCCCCAACCTGAGGGAGCAGTATTTTGGTATCCCAGCTGTACAGCTCCTGGGAATCTCCATGGAGGCACCGGAGACGGGCAGCTCCAACAGCCAGATCTGTTCCCAAGCCTGCCTTCGGTATTGTATTTTCTCAGAATAATCTTAGCAGTGTGACAGCAGCCCCTGCCCCCATGCTGCTAATCCCTGCAGACACTGCCCTCTTCTCTGGGCAGGAACGCTTTGCATCTTGATGAAACAGCTGGCAGTTATTGGCTTGGTTCTTTATTGGGGGACCAAAAGCAAGCTAAAAGGAATAATTTAAGTAGAGATGAGAAATGCAAATGCTACTCCTTGAATACACCTTTCGGGACCTAAGCAATGCAGCATAAACATCACAACTGCATTTGTGGCCTTTCCTAACACACCCACAACGAGGCCCCACTCCCCCCTCCGCCCCATCACAGACCGCCCATGCTCCACTCCGTCCCCAGTGCCCGCACACAACGTCGCTACCGAAGCCCTTCCTCAGATTCGGCCATTCTTTACACGGGCCTTGCCTGCCGCCCAGCGATGGAGCAGCGCTCAGCGCACCCGCAGGGGCCAGAGAACACGGCATTACTCGCACTTCTCATTCGTGCTGGCTCGTTTACAGCTTTTGTTTCATTCCTGTTAATAAATTTTTTTTAATAATCTCTGTGGCTACGGTGGTGCTTTGGCTATTGTCGCACACAGCCCGCTTGGTTAATCATTTAAGTAGCTAAGTTCACTGCGCGCCCAGAGCCGAAGGTCCGAGTCGGTCTGTGGTTTCTCGCGTGACGCATAGAAGGAACAAAAGCGAAACTTCAAGTCTTGTGAAAACTTTATTGAACCTGTAAGCTATCAAGTCAGCCCGGCACAGGAGCTCCAGTGGAAACACGGAGGCCGCCCAGCGCTCAGCCCTCGCTTCCCCCCACGTGCGCTCCGCCCCGCTTAGCACCGCCGCACGCGTCCACCGGGAGAGGCGTGCCGGGCGCTAAGGGCAGCAGCCCCGGCTCTCGCTGCCCCTCACGCCGCTGCGATCCGGTTCCCGGCGGGTCCTGAAACAGAAAAGGCAGCGCGGTGAGAGCGAGCCGCACCGCCCGGCCCAGCCCCACCGCGGGGCCGCGAGCCTCAGCCGTAAAGCGTCAGCAGTGGCCGCGGCCGCCCGCCGCCCTCAGACGAGGTGTCAGAAAAGCAGAAATCATCCCCGGCTCGCCCCGCCTCACAGCGCCGGCTCACAGCACCGCCACTCACCTCGCGCTGGAAAGGCCGAAACAGGCGCTCGCGATGCAATTTATACATACCCTACCGCCGCTATTGGTCAGGCTGCCTGTGGGTCCAACCAATCCCGAGCAGCTGAGGTGATCGCCGTCCCGCCTTTCCCAACGCTTATTGGTCGACGCTTTTCCTCTCTCCAATGGGGCCGCGCGGCGCAGCGTGGCCCGAGGCGTGGTCTGCTGTCTCGCGATTGGCTCCCGCAGGGCGTCGGGAGAAGCCAGTAGTAACAGTGATTGTAGTGCGGAGTGACCGCGGGAGCGCCAATCGGCGCTCTGCCGAAAGGGCTGCTGGGAATTGTAGTCCCAGCGTCGCAGCGGCGCGGCGAGAAGCGGACGGGCAGGACTACAAGTCCCGAGAAGCGCAGAGCGCCGCTCTTCTGGCCCGGGCGGCAGCTGAGCCGCTAGACGAGCGAGAGGGAGGCCTGGGGCCGCGATGTGCCGGGATCGGGGACCGGCGCGTCGGCCGCCGCCGCTGCCAGGTAGCGCTGGGGGAACCCGCAGCCGAGCGGGGCCGGCGCGGAGCTGCGGGAGCGTTGGGAAGAGCCGGGCCGGGGACTGCGGGGCCCTCACGCAGTGTGGGACACGGAGCGGTGGATTTCTGTCACCGCTCCCCAGCCATTCCTGACGTTGTATGGAAGCGTGGGCGCCTTCCAGAGCCGTGTAATGTCAGAGACTCTGCTGGGGCCGAGGAGAAGCGTGGTACGAGAGCGGGGCGTGGGCTGGGGGCGGCAGGCCGGGCTGAGCGCCGTGCTGCCCTCCGGGGAGCGGTTCTGGGCACCTCCGCCTCACACCTGGCAATGGGGGGCAGTTCTTTGCTCCAGCCCCAGCAGGCCGATTGTGCCTCCTCGTGCCGTTTCCCCGCAG
>JAOWBP010004330.1:6025051-6035596 GCA_028571105.1 Tragopan temminckii
TCCGCGGCCGGCGCCTCTTCCGAGGCCGCTGCGGCTTTACGGTGCCGGATCTCGCAAGAGCCGCGCGTTTGGCATCTGCGGCGCAGCAGCGGTCCAGACAGGTGAGGAAGGCACGCACTTCGCAGGGCTGCTTTGTAATGCTGTGCGGAGGTCAGCGGGTTCCACGTGCCGCTTGCCCCCTGCGCACCGTGGCGCTGGGACGGGGCGTGGCTCAGGCCAGAGCCGCTGAGATTTGCACCGAAAGCTCCTCGGTGTGAGGGCTGGTCCCAGGTTATCGTAGCTAAAATAAGCCCATGTACAAAGGGAGCAGAATTCCGTCCTCACAAAGGGTCTCCCCAAAACCAAGCCCAGCCCCATCTGTAAGCACTGGAGAAGGATGTGTGCTAGCTGGAAATTTTATAGGGGCCCTAATTGCTTAGTGCCCTTTGCACCTTGTGTGATGTGCATAGAGCAGCAGCCAAGAGGAAGACAGAAGGAAGCCCGAATAAAACACAGAAGGAATTCTTGCTTTTGAGCTGCTATCAGTGCCGCATCACTTTGGAAACCAAAGCCATTGGCCCGTGCCCGGCGGGGATTTCTCACTGTAAGCACAGCAGATGTGTGCCGTAGGGCTGGAAGAGTGGCAGCAGGCAGCGCGCTGCTGGGAGCGATGGGAGGGCGCTGGGGGGAGCAGCGCGCCCAGGGCGAGTGGCTGGGGAGGGAATGTGAATGGAGGAACAAACCCTGCACAGCCCGAGCCAGGCGCTGCTCGGCTCTGCCTGAATTGCCCAACAAAGACACCCTCTCCTTGGGAGAGATTTGTCAGCCCAGACATATCTTTCAGCATTGCGCCCATCGACTCTTTTCTTTATGCGACTGCATTAATTCTCGCAGACCTTTGCACCTTTTAAAATATTTGCGTGTAACGCCGGAGTTGAGTGTTACAGCACGGGAAATTTCTCTGGCTCAGCGCTGGTATCCATCCTGCAGGAGCTGCCCGTGTGCCCGTATGAGCCGTGGTCTGCTGATATTGCACCCTTCCAGCAGCCCAGTGCCAAGCAAAGGGCATTTGGTGCTTTTCAGGGCAGCTCACAGAGCCCAAGGCTGGTCTCCTTGCAAAACCTCCTGCCGCTGGTGCTGCTCAGTGCTGGGGATGTCATCCCCCTGCACTTTGCAGTGAGCGTGCTGGGAGCCGCCGCAGCATTGTGTCAGTGGGGCCAGATCTTGGGCTCAAGAAATCTGCCTGGCAGCTTTCAAGGGAGAAACCACAGCATGGAGGAGTGGGACATGCTGCAAGCATCTGAAGGTGCGAGCTGCAGGGAGCCAGAACGGTTGTTTTGGGTGGTAACAGAAGGAGATGGGAGCCTAAGAGCCTGAAGATACATCCGGGTGGGGGGAGGAGGGCTGTGGGGACAGGCCTGTGTCTCCTGCAGGATTTTTTAAGCCACTTGTGTGACTTCAGATGCTTTGGGTTCCCTAAAGTGCAAGGACTGACCCGTGAGCCCTGCAGTGCATCTGTCCTTATCCCTCCAGAGCTGCTCACTTTGCTCTGCCTGTTATGATGGTCCAGATCCTATAAAGTCCATAAAAGCCTGCTGGATTTTGGGTACACGCATCATCCTGTTGAAACCAAAGGAGTGACAGCAGATTGTATTAGCTGGCTTCTGGCTTTCCTTATCTAAATGCTACACATACCTTATCTCAGAAGCCTGACAGCATCTTATTTCACCTCTTGGCATAGCACTTAATGTATATGAGAATTTACTTTCTGAAAACATTTTGTGCCTTTTGAACTTGAAATTGACTTGAGGGACACATCATCGTCTTTTGCATGATGCATTGTGCCCCAAATAGCTCCGTTTTTGCTGCCTCCTCATGTGACCACTGTGTATTTGCTTCTGCTCTCTCAGCTGCAATTTGTTTTCTGTTTTTCTTCCCTAACCTCCTGCACCAATGTCCATATTTCTAAAGGTAACAGCAGGGAGAAAATGTCCTATGTATGGATGGTAATCAGATCGCTAATGTAATCCAGTGGATGTAATGAGGTTAAGGGCTCTCCCTCCAGAGCGGGGCTGCCAAGCTGCAACATAGGCAGAAAATGGGGAAATAATGGAGCGAGTGGGAAAGAAGATGGCAAATGGTGATTGAGTAGCAAGAGAGTAGTTTGTTCACATTGAACCGTAATTTTTGATCTTGGAGGAAGTTCTCAGCACTGAGCTGGGACAGATTTTAAAATACAGCCTGTGGAAAATGATGGGAGTGGAAAATGCTGTGGGGCGGGGAGGCTCAGTGCAAGGCGTGCTGTGGGGAAGGGATCCTTCTGGTTCCTCCCACTGGCAGGCAGACGGAGAGTTTCCCAACACTGTTTACTTGGAGTAGAATTAAAACCCAGCTAAGAGGGTGCTAATTCTCCCCATCCATCCCACCAGCAATTCAGGCTGAATGCACCCAGAACGTCTGCAGCAGCTCTTCTTTTCCATCTTAACCCATACTCCTGCATTGCAGGAGAAGAACAGCGTGCCCTCAGTACACACCCAGGGGGGGAAGAGCTGTCACGTTTTGGGTGGGGTATGAGTACCTCAAAGGAAGCAAGGATACTATTTTCTCTGAGCAGGAAGCAGCAGTTTCCATCCCTGCAGGTTGCCAACGTGAAACACTACGGCCAGTCCCACGAGGAGGAACCTGGAGTTACTCCAGCAGAGCCATCTCCTCCCACCCATGTCCACCTCCTGCAGCCAACACAAGCATTCCCAGCTGTTATCCACGACCCCGATGACTGCAGCCACCTCCTCGTGCTCCGCTGCCTTTCCTGCAGACATGATATTTTCCTTGCCTGGAAGGCCTGGGGGAGAGGACAGCTGAAAGCCAAAACTTCATCCTATTTTATATTATATTCGCCACCACCAATCTCCATTCTGTCTTTCTATTTGAGCAGAGCTCTTTAGATGACTTCAGAGCATGAAGCACATCTGCTGGCTCAGTGTGCTGGTGTGGCAGCGTCAAGATCTGTAGCTGAGACAGACTTCCTCAGACACCAGCCGTTAGATGTAACACTTCACGGAGAGGGCTGAAAATTAAAAACAGAGAAGCTGCCAACTCCACGGTGTCAATTCAATAAATACCAGCCTGGGAACCTCCTCTGTGCCCCAGCCAGCAGCACTGCAGCTCAGCCCTGAGCCACAGGAAGGCTCTGGGGGTATGGAGCACCCAGTATGTGAGCTGTGAGCAGTGGGGCAGCAAGGCAGCCTGGATGTGGGCAGGGGGTAGCCTGTGGCTGGGGAGGTGGGCTGCTGGGCTGTGGAGGTGCTTGGCTACAGTGATGCTGGGATGCTCAGCTGCTGGGATGTTCAGTTTTTGGAACTGTTGACTGTTGGGATGCCGGAATGCTCAACTACTGGGATGCTCAGCTGCTGGGGTACAGGGATGCTGGGCTGTTTGGTTGCTGGGATGCTTGGATGCTCAACTACTGGAATGCTGAGCTGCTCTTCTGCCGAACTGCTGCCAGCGCTCCCCGACAAGGTTTTGTTTCTGGCCACGCGAAGCCCCGGAGCAGCGCGGCGGTGCGGCCGAAGCTCGGCTCCCGGCGCGGTCCGTGTTCGCCTGGCGCCCCCTAGGACCGCCCGCCGCGCTGCCGCTCCGCTTTACAACCCCCCCCTCGCCCGGCCGATCAAACCCAATCAAACAGCAACAAAAAAACACTACCCCAAAAACGGGGAAAAATACCAAACTGCCTCTAAAATCAGACACAACCCCATACGGGATGGCCCAAGCAGCGATCCCCCACTCCGGAGGGCTCCTGGCTTGCACACCCGCACTCTCATGGTGCGGGATGCAGAGGATGGGGACAGGATGCCCACAGCCCTACGGGATGTGTGGGCAGTGCCCCCAGCTCGTCCCTGGATGCCTGGAAAAGCCCCACCAGCTGTGTTCGGGGCGGTGCTCTCAGCGAGACTTGGGGCTCCGTGTTGGGTTTCAGCTGCACGAGGACGAGCCCCTGTTGGGCTTTTTCTGGATGATTTTTGTGGGTGTTTTCAGCTCAAGAAGGGAATTTATTCACACCGAAAGCTTTCATCCATTTGATGGAGCGTGAATGCAAACCGGAGCTGAGCGCTTTCAGCCACAGTGCTTTCTGCTCAGGATCCAACTGGTGGCACTTCTGGCTTTATTCACCAAACGTTCATTCAAACCAAACAGAACTTCAGGATCCCTCTCTCCATAGGGTTCGAAGTTCCAAGTGACAAGAGTTCAGGGAACGATGCAGGGGCTGCCCAAGGGGCCGAGCACTGCTTCCCCCCAAATTGCTGCTGCTCCGCTCGTTGCTATGGCAATGCTGATGTCTGCGCACCATCAGGAGGCACCGCGGTGGTGTTGGTGTTTTTAATTGAGGCAAGTTCAGCTGGGTAAGCAGTCAGCAGGTAGCTGGAGATGCTCGTTCCACACTGCAGGAGCAGCAGGATGGGAAGCATCTCCCCTCTTGTTCCCTGCTCGTATCTCCCTCACTCGCCTGTCTGCATGAATCATATCCACACAGGCACAAACATCACCCAGGAGGTCGGTGATGCTGCTGAGCACCTCCAGGGCCAGGTCTGCATGGTGCTCACACTTGTGCCTCTGCCTTCGAAAACTTCAGAAAATGGGATTTTAATTTTTTTTTTTTTAACAAAGATTCAAAAGCTGTTCATTTGTAATGCAATGATGCAAAAGAAACAACCGTGCATTAATTAGTGCTGGTGAAGCTGAAGCCAGAGGGCAACCAGCAAGAGGCACAGAGGAAGAAAAGTGCACTCAAAGCCCTCAGGACCTGCTGGGCCCTGAGGAAGGGCAGATGCTGGTCGCCTGAGGCCGCTCCCAGCATGGCTGGCAGGAGAACCGTGTGCTCCAGCCTGGAGAAGTTGCTTGGCAGCGGTGTTATTGCCTCCAATTGGCTGTGGCTGGTTGCAGTTGGCTGTGCCTTCCACAGGCATGGCTTCCACGTGTGCTCAGCTGTTCAGATGTGATTAGTCCCTCTGATTGCAGAAGGACAGCTGATGCAAATGAAATTGCCTGCAGACAACATGTTTGCAGAGCTAGGACAGCCCTTAGCTTTGCTGGGGAAAAAGATGTTTCCAGCAATAAAGAAGAAACACTTTTAAACAAAGCAGGAAATTGTAAAATCACAGTAAGCAGTAGCAGCAAAGTGCTGACTGCATGGATCCATCGCAGCTGATTATGTCACAGAGTTAAGGGCACCTTCATGTGCCCAGCTCTGGGCTGCCTGTGCTGCTCATTCACTGTCATCTTCAAGAAAAATGCAATTGCCCAAACTCACGAGAGTTCTGTTAATTGAAAACGCTCAGCTTTCCTCAGAAAGTGTTAACAAACCCTATTAACACAGTGCACTGCACCTTTGTAGCCCAGGTTATTAATTGCTTGGAGAAATGCTGCTTGCTGACAGCTCAGACCATGGGTGAGCACCACTGCAAGTGTGTGAGAGGACAAGCAGAAAGACAGAAGCTATTGATTTGGGCTGATAAATACTGCTTGGCTTCAGAACAGCACCCTGCCACTGCCTTGTTCTGATGGATGGCTCAATGAGATGCGGGCACAGAGCTGCATCTCCTGGCACGCAGGAGCTCTGCCCCAACCAGGGAGGTGAGGCTGCTTCTCCCTGATGCAGAACCCACTGGCCAAGGAATGGTGCAGAATAGCAAGCAGCGGTGCAATGGCTCGCTCCAGTAGGGGCTCTTTCCCAGCCCTGGCACTTAGCAGTTCGCTTACTGTCTGGATAGCAACTTGATGAGCTTCTGCAAACCCCCATGCTAGCTCATTACTGCTTATTATTTTACATGGCCCCAAGGAGTGTTGTATCACTGAGCTGTAGCTGGTCCCAAGTGACTTTGGCCCCATAGTGCCTAAAACATAGTGTGCAAAAGTGAGCTATGGGGGCTTATCTGCTCGGGCTCAGGGCTGATGGTGGGGTCACTGGTGGTGATTGTGGTGATGTAGCACAAAGCAGCCCTCAGACTGTCCTCACGTGTCAGAGGATCATAGAATATCCCAAACTGGAAGGGACCCACAAGGATCATTGAGTCCAGCCTCTGGCTTTGCACAGGCCTACCCAAAATTCAAATAATATTTCTGGGAGTACGTGTTCAGAGGATAAGCAGCCCCTCAGCACTCACCGTGCTATCTGCATCCAGAGCCTTGGCTATCTCTGCACCCTTCAGTCAAGGTGCTTTCTCCATTGCTCTGCACCTCTCCTGCATTGTGCACCATTGCTCTTGCACTCGCTGTGCATCTGTGTGTGTTCTGCAGCACCCTGAGATCTGGCAGAGCACAGTCTCAGCTGGGATGAGGACATGAGCACCACAAAGAAGGCAGGAAGCTGCTGCCTGCCCTGCTCCACGTGCTGCAAACCTACCTGTGCATGTACTGATAAAGCTGACACTGTGCCATGTCTGTACACTTGCTTTTGAAACCATCCCCGTGCCCCAGCCCTTCCTCACTGCAGGATGTCTCTGTATCTCACTACAAACCATCTTAGATGGTTTTAAGTGGAGGTATTTCTAAAATATTTGATGTCTGAGGCATGTCTGAGAAGCATTTGAAATATACTAAATAGCTTGGAAGTATCTTCTGTTTGGGAGGCTGAGGGTTTTTTTACTCAGCCTTCTCTCTGTAGGACACATTTCAAAGGACTTTTGAATGTTTGACTTCATCACATCTGAAAGCTCTCATGGGTGACTGCTGGAGCAGAGCCAGGCTGAGGGCTCTCATGCGTTCGGTGCTCTGCTGGCTGAAATCATGGCTCGTTTCTGTCTTGGTACAAGGAAAATTAGTTTCCTGGCCCCAGTCCAGACTTGCTGGGACCTGGCACAGTTGCTCTGCTGTGCTCCAAAGGGCTGGGCTGGGCCCTGTGCAGCATGGTAGTTCCATAGGGAGGCCCATGGGGTGGTGCCAAGGCTGCACTGCTGCATCCCAGCACTGCTGGTGGTGATGTGGGGCATGGAGCTGTGGGAGCAAAGCCCTGCAAGGACAATGGGGTCCATGCATGCTGTGCGCTGCTCATCCTGGGGACAGCTTCCACCTTGGGTGCCATGAGTGGGTGACACCGGGTTGTCCCTCCAAGGGGATGAGGGGAAGCAGTGCCCCGTGGTTGGCACTGCACCAATGGGTTCCCTGTGCTGCTGGGGAGCAGGGATAGAACCCAGCACCTGGTTGGTGGGTTGCAGTCTGAGCTCAGTCTCTCGGCTGCTGGGTTTGGTGCATGTGCTTTGGGGACGAAGGAAGGCTCAGAGAGGTGGGTTAAGGGTGGAAACAGAGGAACCATGCATAGGAGAGACAGCAAACGAAGTAGCCAGACAGAGGAAGGAGGTCTGCAAAATAAGACTTGACTTGGCAACAAAAGAAAGTGGAGAGACAAAAACAGTCTCCCAGCAAAACATTTGGAATTTAACTTTCACAGCTGCAAATGGAAAACAATCACTTCCCACACGAAAATAACTGATGGGCTGCATTGACGAGGAGATGTCTGAGGAATTTCAATTAAAAGCCAGCGACAGTGACAAAGGCAATGAGATTGAAGTGTTCAAAGGTAAGTGAACAATGGAGAGGGAGGAACAGTAAGTGGCAGGCGGGGAACAGTGAGTGCTCAGCTCTGCGTGGGCTGGGCCCCTTGCATGGAGGCAGAGGGAAAGAGCTGAGCTCTCAGTGTTTTGCCCAGGTTCTTTGTCACCACTGCACCATGGAAGCACCATGGTAGCACCATGTGTTGGCCTTGTCACCATGGTGTCACCTTTGCCTGTGCCTCCCATCTGGGTGATGTTTGTCCTCTCTTTCTGTGACTTCTCTATGGAGTCAGAGCTATGTTTGCTCTGTAGGAGTAGAGAAAGCAGGGTGAGATACCAGGCCTTGGAACAGTTGGAAGAACTGAAACTTGGCTGGAGGTACTGCCATAGGCGATGGCAGAGACAAAGCTGAGCCACGAGCAGAGTATGGCAGGAGCCTGCATCAGCTTCTCTGCAGCTGCCAGGCCACTCGGTGAAGAAGGCAGCTGACATTGTCTCTGGTGGGCAGAGCATGTCCTTACATTCCCTCTCTGCCACAAGGACAGCTCTGCTCCACCTGAGCCAGTGATGGAACCAGAGACCAGCAGGTTCAGGCTGCTGAAAAGGCACTGCCAGGCACCCCCAGAAGGGAGACCATGAAAGTCTCAACCACAGGTTTGGAATGCCAGGAAAGGCTCTGCCTGGGTCTAGCAGGAGGCAGAGAGCTGTGGTCCTGTGTGTGCTGCAGCACGGCAAAGCTCTCGGGCTGATGGTCCTAATGGGGTTGTGCTGATTGGCTGCCTTGAGAAACAAATTCACTTACATGGAGATGTATGGGAGTAACAACCGACCACTGCTGGCCCTGCTCAGAGCCTGCCAGATCCTGCAGCCCTGCTTCCCCGAGGCACGCCGCATCTCCAGGCGTGTGTTGTTCCATTAAGCTATTTTTAGCAAACACATTCCCCTTATTTCAGCAGCAGTTATCTGATTAGTTCCTGTAACTATATGAGGAGCAACATTTCCAGGCATGACTGAGAGCTGTGAGCAGGCTGTGCCTCTTCACATGCATTTTCTCAAAGGGAAAAACTTGCTGGGGCTGCTCCTCCTGCTGCGCTCCCATGGCTCCGTGGCTCCAAGCACCAGCATTGCATGCAGCCGAGCTCTGCAGCATGCGACCTTTGGCAGAGCAGCAGCCAGCAGGCAATGTCCCCAATGCCACCTGCAATAAGGGACCATCCCTGTGCCGCGTTGCTGCGATGCAGAGGCGATAAGCAGCTGGCTTTGTTTGCTCTGAGCACACGGCTCTTAAAGATTTCCATGATCATCAGCTGTGGCGGGGATGGGGGAAAAATAAAGTCTCTTTGTTAAAGCAGTGCTGGTCCCAGGGAGGCTGTGCACTGTTCCCCCCTGTGCAGGGAATGCCCTGCTTTGTTGCTGCATGGGGACAAGCTAAAAATCCCATGGAGCCATTGCTAGCTCCAGCACTGTACTTTGCTCCCTCCACCTCTATTGACCACAACTGTCCTGGAAAATCAGATTATAGAGCAAAGCCTTGGCACCAAGTCTGCTCTGCTAAGTCAGGTCCTCCATCTCCCGGATGGATCATGGCAGGAAGAGGGCGAGAAGCCTCTGCTGTGACAGCTATATCTCCAGCCTCAGCAGAAGGAGCCCAGAGCTCTGCAGCCATGGCTGTGTGTGTGGCTCAGGGTGGCAGAAGGGAATCTCGGGGGGAACTGAGCCCAATTCATCTCCCTCATCCATGACAGCAGCGCTCAGAGCTCTGCTCTGCTTCCCCCCTCCGCAGTGGGAATGTTTTGAGAGAGCAGAACAGGGATTTACTGCAGCTTTAAATACCCCCAAAGGAGTTGTTCTGCTGCATGCAGGGAAGCACTGCCTCGGGGGCATTGCAGGTCCAGGAGGGGAGAAGAGGACTTGGGTGCACTGAGGTGCCCACTTATGTAGCTTGGCCCCTGGGGGCACTGAAGGGCCCAAAGAGCAGCGTTCGCTCCAACTGTAGCAGCAGTATGGTTTCACTGTGGTGTGTTCTGGGCTCTGCCGTGGCTCAGGTTGGTGTGAACTCCTTTGTATTGGCCATCAGCTCCTCCTGGGCTTGTGCAAGCCCTGTTACTTATTTATGCCTTCATTGTGTGCCTGCCTGGCTTCTCACCAGGGAGATTTATTTTCCTCCCCTGCTCTGATAGAACTGCTCGAGCCTCCTTCTGCAGGAAGGATAAGGCTGTGCCGCTGGAACTCTGTCACACAGCTAAAGACATTTATTTCAGTTGAGAGAGTCGCAAGTGCCTTGGGTGACACTTCATTTGCAGCCAGAAAGAAAGATGCAAAGTGTTCCTCGCTGAAACCAGTTGCTGAGACAGACCGAGGATGGCACAAGTCGCCAGTAGAGCAGACAGCATCCGCTGCCCCCCAGAGTATGCTCTGCCACCCCCATCTCTATGCCTGCTCCTCTCTGCCCTGTGCTTGCCTCTTGCCCATGGCTCTGCCCAGGTGTGGAGCAGTGCGGGAGCTCCAGCTGCTGGAACACGGGCCCAGACCCAGAGAGCAGCCGCCCCCATGCACTGCTGTGGGCTGGGGCTACGCAGGAGCTCAGGGGCAGCAGGCAGAGCGTGGAACACAGCACTGCACCCACATGGGTGAACGCGCCCGTGCTGTACCCCTGGAGCGTATGTGAGCGTGCAGTGTGCTGCTCCTTTTGTGGGTGCGGATGCACGGAGCGCAAGCATCCTTCGTGGGTACAAACGCACGGTGCACTGCTCTCTTCGTGGCTGCAAACGCACGGCGCCGCTCCCTCCCTGGGGGCAAATGAAGGCTGCTGCTCTCTTCGTAGGTGCAGACTCACGGTGCGCTGCTCCCTTAGTGGGTGCCCTCGGGCCGCCCCTTCCCGCACGTGTGAGCGCCCGCGGCTCCGCTCCCCTCCCGCACGAGCACCGCTCGGAGCACAGCGCGCAGCGGAGCGCGGCCGGGGAGGAGCGAGCGGGCGCGGAGCGGAGCGTGCCCGGCCCTCGCCGCCGCCCCCGCGGCG
>JAOWBP010004330.1:6035667-6138521 GCA_028571105.1 Tragopan temminckii
GTGCCTGCGGGGCTGCTACAGCGCTTGTGCTGTGTCCCCGGGACGCAGCGATGGGTGTCCTGACGTGGGGGGCGGAGTGCTGGGCTGACCCTTGGAGGGCAGGGTGCCCCGCTCTATTGAAGGCCGTTGTGCTTAACGTTTACGTTACGGTGCTGCGTGCCTTGTCGTGGAATCGTGTAATATCACCGGTTGAACGGGACCCACACATTGCTTTTGGGTTGGGAGTCATGGAATCCCTGAATGGTCGCGTTAGAAGGGTCCCCAGAGCCCCCCAGCCCCACATCTGCTGCGGGCTGGTTGTCTGCAGTGGATCAGACCAGGGCCCCTTACAGCCTGGCATGAAGCACCTCCAGGAATGGGGCACCCGTGGGTGAGGAGAGTGAGGACTTTGGTGCATGCCTGCCTCAAAGCGTGCATGTCTGTGCTTCAAAAATCAATTCAGCGGTGGTAAAATGGAGATTGCCATGTGCTGGCTGTGGTGGCATTGGTCACTCAGAACTCCCAGCAAATGGTTACCCAGTGCTGTCAGCCCCGGGCAGCTCAGTGTTGTCCTCAGCATTGGGCTTCTCTGTAAACAGCTTGAAACAACAGAGCTGTTTGTAAGTGCTGCATTGTGAAGGCTGTTAGTTTTCAGACTTAAAGATTCTGTCTGGGCCTCTGTGAACAGTCACTGCTCTGTGTTTGCAGGGGCTCAGCGCTGCTTTCTTGTCAGCTATGGCAAAGCCTCAAAGCAAGGATTCGGGGCTGAAGGAGAAGTTCAAGAATCTCTTGGGGCTGGGAACATCCCGGGGAAGTTCAAAGTCGTCAGAGGGCAAGCAAACGGAATTCATCATCACTGCAGAAATACTCAAGGTGTGAGAAATGGGCCTAGTCTAGATTGCTTGGGAAGGCAGAGGGCTCTCAGTCAGTTGTTCTGCTTTCTTTGTTGCCATGTGTTCTTGCCTTTTTACCTTATCTCTCAATTCACTCTCTAGTGAAATGCATGTAAAATTCATGGAGTTAGAAGTTACAGTGTTTTAATTATTAAATGTTCAGATAGTTTTGAGATATTTTATAGGGTGATGTTATTCTCTATTCTGACAGATTACTGTTTTCTCAGAGTAAGTTGCTTTGCATTGTTAGTCTGAGCTTGATGAAGTTTATGTGGTGGCAGTTAGTGCAAGCTGAAAACTATTTCTGTTTTATGAAAGCTTACATTTTTGTGGAAGAAAAACTCAGATGATTCCAGTACTTGGTCTAGTGAGTCTGTAAACAGAATAGTTGGCAGACAGAGACAGAGACACGTAGAAGGGGGAAAGATCAGGATGTCTTCTTGTCTGTGCTGAAGGAGCCAAGGTTTTACTGGCTGGAAGCTGGAGAGAGACTTATGTCCATCCTTTCCCTGCCTCCTGTGTGCTCAGTAAATGCCACAGTCAGAGTTATTAACTTTTCTGAAGAAAGAAATGGAGTTGTTCTGTCCTGGAGGTGAAAAGCTACTTGGCTCCAGGTCTGGGAAAGTTCTCGTTTTGACGAATCATCATGTGCTCATGCAAAAATGTTTTTGGAGAAATTCCTCAAAAGCACCAGTGATGATGACTAATAGATAATTTTGGGCAAATGTCTTAATTCCTTTTTCAACGGCCCCTGTAACCCTTTGAGAAATGACTTACTGTTTCTAGAAAGATAAACTGTTGGCTTATTTCTGCATTTTGTTCCAGGAACTGAGCATAGAATGTGGATTAAGTAATAGGATACGAGCAATCAGCCAAATCTGTGAAGTGGCAAAAACAAAAAAAATTGAAGAGGTAAGTTTCAAAGTGTTCAGTGAGTATTTGAAGCATAAAATGTAAACAACAACTCTTAGCCTATCATAAGAGGTTCCTGTAGTTCAGACTGCCTTTACAAATTGCTAATCCCAGAAGCTACATGTTGTGCTGTCCAAACCTGTAGTAAGCTGGCTCACGTGCCAAGAAAATTAGTCTTGTTCAGTCTGCCAGCTGTGGTGGAGAGAGCACGTAGCTGATGGGCTTTCTGCATGAAATGGAAGGATAATGCTGTAAATATTTTGGTCTGATCAGGACAGTTAACAGGAAATGATGTTAATCCTTCAGGGAGGGCATTTACTAGCTTCCTGTCCTGTTAATAAGCTACTTCCAATTGGTTTGAAACTCACCTTGTGTTTGGGTGAAGGTTTCTGCACAAATGTCATGTGAATGAGGAACTTCAGTGACCGGGGTACAGGTTGTCATACTGGCCAGGAACTGTTGTCTCACATCCTTCACCAGAGCTTATGACAGGCAGGTGGGAATGTCCCTCAGGAAGGAGAACTCTGGACATGAAATCCTGAGGATCTTGTTTATTAACGTGCAATAGTTAGTGGCTGACCTACTGGGTGAAGTTACCAGAAGAAGCTTACCTTTCCTTATACTGCCTCTCATGTTTGTTTTCAGCATGCAGTGGAAGCAATATGGAAGGTGGTAGCTGATATGCTCCAGCCAGAGCGCCCAGCTGAAGCCAGACATGCTGTTCTTCATCTCCTGAAGTCAATCATTCAAGGACAGGTGAAAACAAACTATAGAAAAAACACTATACTTAAACTGGATTTGTGTTGAGTATGAATGTAAAAAGATATTGGGCAGCCTTCTTCTACACCTTTCTACATTTCTTATTTTGGTGTTTTAATTTAAATTCAGGTGCAATGCAGCAAATTTCATACGGTCTTTGTCCAGACATGTCAGTCCCAGTCTGCAGCAGTTTTTGATATTTTAGCATGTCAAATGTGCGTGAAGTTCTCTGTGAGATACTTTCCTAGTCTGGCCAAGTTAAGCATGCTATGAATTCTTCTGATGTCACAGTGTGCTGTTCAAACACAAGACCGTATCAGACCAAAGTTCCACTTTGCAGTATCCTGTAAGGGTAGTGGTAGATGCTTAGGAAAAGAGTAGGCATCAATTCTGTTTCACTCTGTTTTATAAATGTTCTGGCAATGCAGTTGTGGTTTCTGTGGGTTGCTTTGTGTTTTGGATGCTGTCTGTGTGGTGCTGGACAAAATAGCCTTCAAGCCCTGAATGCTGATAAAGAAATGTTAGAACAGACTGAGAAGTTCTGAGCAATTGCCAGTAGAGACAGAGAGTTATTTTTATAGCTTGTAGAAAAAGAAAATAATATCAAGCATCGAGTTTATTGTTACAGCTTTTGATCAGGTATGGGCCTTCTTTAGTGACATTGTTATTTCTCCACCTTCTTCTCCTACCCCCCACTCCCTTCTTTTTTTTCCTAAGGGTGAGAGATTAGGAATCCTTAGAGCACATTTTTTTAAGGTTATTAAGGACTATCCCTCCAATGAAGACTTGCACGAACGGCTTGAAGTGTTTAAGGCTCTAACAGAAAATGGTCGATACATCACTTACTTAGAAGAAGAGTTAGGTGAGTTTTATCTTTATTCCTCTAACATTTGCCTGTAATAAGCCAAGTGAGAGGCATTCAGCAGTGTGAGAAAAAGGCAGTAAGAATAATGCTTCTGGACAGAAAGCTGATTGTAATGATTTGTTTTTTCCCTTTAGCTGACTTTGTGCTACAGTGGATGGATGTTGGTTTGTCTTCAGAGTTCCTTTTGGTTTTAGTGAACCTGGTGAAATTCAACAGCTGCTATCTGGAAGACTACGTAGCTGACATGGTCCAGTAAGTTTTTTTTATCCTAATTGTTTATTCTTGTCTTATTACAGGGCAACGCTGCAGATTAATATGCAGATGAGTGGAATCTTTTAAATCTGATCTGGATCTCTTTTATTCTGGGTCATATCTGACAATTCTGACAAATATTTAATTTTTTTACAACGTTCAGATCCATTTTAGTTTAAAATGCTGCATGTACTTTCCTCGTTTCATGTGATGTCTGCTGTTTTATTAACAAGGCATAATGAGAGGTTATTCAAGTGCAACTTTAAGCTAACGGTTTATAAAAGGTTGTACTGTCCAGTGTCCTTAGGAATGTTATAAGAAGTGCCAAAGTAGGGAGAGTGATAAGAGAAAATCGCATGCCAATTTACTTTTCTGTTTTAGCTCTTTGTAATTTGCTTAAAACTATATTAAGCAAACAATTATAATTAGATGTTCTTTCTTAACAGCAAGATATGCATCTTGTGTATTCAGACTTCATCGTCTATGGACATAGAGGTCAGTAATTTGAGTCTGTCCTAATACTTCAGAGTTCTTTGAAATTCTTTGAAACCAAATCTGTTAGAAACAAAATCAGATCATCAGACTCTCATCCCAGTTTATTCTCATCTTAGAAGAGAGCTAATACAGTGTTATGAAGTGTTTGTAAGCCAGAATCTCTCTTATATCAATACTAATTTTATTCCAAAAGAAGTAGAGCATGCATAAGTTTGTTAAGCAAATTTTAAACAGTGATTTTTATGGGTTACTTTTTATCCTGCATTAAAAAAAAATAAAAGAAGAAACACATATCTTAGTCTTTTTTAACTTCCACAAGATTTCCTGGGCCTGTCAGCCTAGGATTTGACCTGCTTTATTCTGAAGGAAGTGTATAACCATGTTATCTTCTCTTTCTCAAAGATTTCTTTGCAAGTTTTAGATGCTGTTGTTTGCTATAACTGTCTGCCGTCAGAGAACCTGCCAGTATTTATTATCACGTTGTGCCGTACCATCAATGTGAAGGAACTCTGTGAGCCATGCTGGAAGGTCAGAACTTTTAATGAGTTCACTGTTTCTTCCTCGCAGATGAAGAGACACATGCCTGTGAGCATATGTCATGCTTCTAAAAACAAACCAAAAATTAAATTGTTTCAAGCACATTGTTCGTGTAAATTCTGTCATTTCCATGCACTAAGCTGTGCTTTCAGCTGACATGGCAGGCTCCCTTCTCTGTTGTGGCATGGAAATGGTATGGAACACATTTACTTTCCATAAGCAGTTACGATTATCCAGCTGAATGCACGGTTAGGGTCATGAGTGTTTTAACAATTGGATATTTAAGTGTTCTCTTTGAATTTCCAGCTTATGCGCAACCTTTTGGGAACTCATTTGGGACACAGTGCAATTTACAACATGTGCAGGATCATGGAAGACAGGTAAAGAGAGCGTATAACAAAATCCTAGTAATTCAGTAGAAGTCCCATTGAGGTAGACTGGGGAGCCACTGACTTCAGTAGAACAGTCTGGGAGTTCTGGTTCTTAGAAGTGAATCCTTTTCCTAATGAAACTGCCAGAATGCTCATTTTTCAGCTTTTCTGAATTTAGTTTTCCTTCACTTAAAATCTAGAAAACCTTTTAGTATGATTTTGTGTTTATAAATTGCAATGGTCTAATGTGTACAGCTGGAAATTATGACAGTGCATATTCCTATTGAGTCTTGTGCCCCCAAATAATCTTTGCATGGTCTAAGACTTTCCTTCTGTCTGTTTACAGAGCTTACATGGCAGATGCAGCCCTGCTGAGAGGAGCAGTGTTCTTTGTTGGGATGGCTCTCTGGGGTGCTCATCGCCTCAATTCACTTAAGAATTCCCCGACTTCTGTGCTGCCTTCATTCCTCAAGGTAGGATGGGATGCTGGAGAAACTTTTTGATCAGGTGTGTGTCTGGACCTGTACAAATTAAGAGCAAAACTGTGATCCCTTTCACCAAAGGGATCTTTGCGTGACTGAAATATATCAATTGGGTGATGTATAAGGGAATAAAACAATAGAGATTTTAGGTTTGAAACTGAGATTTCCTTCTAGAATATTTCTATAACTCTGTTGGCCAGCAACACAAACTCTGAATTCCCTTTATAAAAAATCTACATTGTGGATGCTAGCTCAAAAAATAAAAATGAAGCATAAACTTGCACTTTTCCTAATGTGTGTACAGAAATCTGAGGGACAGTATCTTCAGAGCTCCCTTAAAATTTTCTCATTCAAGTGAATCAAGTGGGAGTTACTAGCTCTAAAACCTCACAAGCCTACTCTTTTAGGATAGGGCTGAATTTGGCAGCTGGTCTACAGCTACTTGCAGGAGGGTGTAACTGCACTTCATAAAGAGTTCTTTGCTTTGGCCTTTGTGTGAATAGACTTGGATGCATTTATCACAGGCCTTCAGGCTAACTTTTTAATGAGTAAGGCGTGTTTAATTTGAATTCAAGAGAGTTTCTGACTGCTGTTTTCCAGTTGTTAACTGACAAACACTTTGTATTCCAGGCCATGACATGTCCCAATGCAGTTGTATCTTATGAGATAGTTCTGTCCATCACCCGCCTAATAAAGAAGTATGGGAAGGAATTGCAAGCTGTAACCTGGGATATCCTCTTGGACATCATGGAGCGATTACTGCAACAGCTGCAGGTAAGTGTTAAGCCTATCTTGATGCACTTTCAATTAAAAGACCTTCCCTTAAATATTTATGCAAATTGGTCTCTTGTACACTTCAGTGACCTTTGAAGTCAAAGGAAGGTTTAGCCCGACTCTTGATACTGTGCTTGTCAGCTGAGTTTTCTACTTGTTAACAGTTGATATTTTCTGGTAAAGTATAAGTCTTCCAGGAATGTTTTTATCTCTGTTTCAGAGTTTAGAGAGCCAAGAACTTAAGTCCATTGTACATGATCTTTTGACTACAGTAGAAGAACTTTGTGACCAGAATGAATTTCATGGTTCTGAGGAGAGATTTTTTGAGCTGGTGGAAAGATGCGCTGATCAGAGACCGGTAAGACTTTCACTGGTAGCTTCTTTATGGTCAGTTGAAACTGTTTCGTTACTTGGTACAGTTGAAAACAGTGAGTCCTGAAATAGCAAGTGGTTGGAAAACCTCAGCAAGGACTTAGGTTCGCATGAACCTTGTTCTTAGAGGGAGGACAAAAATGAATGTATTGTTTTTGCTTATACACTAAAAAAAAATTCTTGATTTTTCCATGAAAGGAATCTTCTGTATTAAACTTGATAGCATACAGAGCTCAGTCCATTCATCCTGCCAAAGATGGCTGGATTCACAACCTGCAGATGTTAATGGAGAGATTCTTCAGGTATGAAATCATAACTTTATGAATACAAGGTACTTTCGAATGTTTCTTGCCGCCTTTCTGTGTTAAATAATTTTATTTTCTGAAGTTCTAATGTTAGTGAATGACTGCTAAGAAGTACAGTAGTTCCAGGACACAGTATGTGAAAGGATTTGTTTAGCAGAAGAAAAACTTTCCACTGAGTTATGTTCCTTTTTTTTCCCCCTGTCCTTTGTTACCATTGGTTGGTGCTATTTCACTTCACTTAGGCAGTTACATACTCCACTGCACAACACTCTAGTTCTGACAGCAAACAAGACTTTGCTGTTCAGCCTCATGATTGTATGTGGTAGTCCAGTATTAAAGTAATAACTGTTGTTGAATTGGCACTCCTAGAAGTACTTTTATGCTCTAAAATACCATCGTGTAGCAATAAAAAAACCTTATGTCTCATTTGTGAATCTTTCCCTCTGCTATCTGTTTGGTTTTGAATTTGCTCACTGAAGCACTTGCCCTCCAATACTTCTAGTTTGGACTGGAAGTGGAAAAAATGCTGTTACAGGTCTTCAGTAGGAATATAAGCTGAATTGTAGGAAAAAGCTGAATTGGGATTCTAGTTTCCATTTGTTCCTGAATCTGATCTTGTATAGAGAGACGTTAACTGAAGGCTGAACTGATCTCTAATGTTTATTGCTCTGAGTCAAAAAGTTTCTTAGTTTATTTTAGTTTTACTTTCCTTTTTTTCTCTTCCCCCCTCCCCTAAATAGCAGCAACTTTATTTTACTCATCTTGAATTTGCTCTTCCTATTTTAGGAACGAAAGTCGTAGTGCTGTTCGTATTAAAGTTCTGGATGTCTTGTCCTTTGTACTGAGTATTAACAGACAGTTCTATGAGGTGTGTGTTAATCTGTTTCTGATGATTACGTGTGTAATCTTAAGGGGGTGGGAAGGACTTTGATGTGGCACGTTTTATGGTGTTGTCTCTTCCACTGAACAGTGCACGGAATTGTACTTTCAGTGTGACACACAACAAATGTTATTTCCAAATGTTTGTAGGAGGAATTGCCTTTTAATTGTCCTTAGCCAAATAAAGGTGTATGCAAGTTGCAGTGTGAGGTGCTGTGAAATGTTTTGAGGACATCCTTGCTTATGGGTTTGCTTCCCTGTTTTAAAATCATTGATTTCATATACGTTTTGTTTGGAAAAACAGAATTGGTCTGAGAGAGACAGAGTTGATATAAAAGCTTTGTGAAAACATGAGGTTTGGACAGGATCTGACATGAGCAGGTTGACTTGACTTGGTGCTTCCAGTTACCATCCAAGATAGAAGCTGTCTGAAAGAGAAGTTGCTCAAGAGCTCTGGGGATGTCTTCAGCTCCCTGGAATGTAGCCAGAGTGTGTCAGAGGGCAGGAAGGGGCAGAGTTGCTTCTTGGATTTCTTGAAGATTTATGAAAACTTGTTGCTGTTGTACGTTTCCTGCCTGTCAGAAAACCAAGTCGTAGAATTCCCTTAGCCCAGGTTCAAATAGACTGTTGATGTCATCTGTAGGATAAATGAAAAGCCTAACACTAAGTCTGAGTTCAGCAAAAAGCCATACATATTTTGGAGGAGAGGGGTGTAAAGGAATATTCAGCTGGAGGGAAGAGGAAAGATCAAGGCACATAACAGTTAGTTGAGGATCAAGCCTGATACCAGTGTTCTTTTCATAGCTGTTTGTCTCTTTAACATGCAAAATGTCCAGGCTTATTCAAGTCTGTTCTCTTGCAGGAAGAGCTGATAAACTTGGTTGTGATCTCTCAGCTGGCTCACATTCCAGAGGATAAAGACCATCAAGTTCGAAAGCTGGCCACTCAGCTACTTGTAGACCTTGCTGAAGGCTGCAACACACATCACTTTAACAGCTTGCTTGATATCATAGAAAAGGTGAGGTGGATTTTGGTCAGCTGTCAGAAGCATCACACCAGCTTTAGGCAGATCCTCTTGCTGTGGCTGAGACTAAACTGTGAATGTCATCACTTGCATAGGTCAGTGGTTACTGTAAAATTGCTGGGTTTTGTGGGATGCAGATGTGGAGCATATAGTGGAAGTGAACTTTAAAAGCCTTATGAACACCCATCCAAACTACGTGACAGGGCTTGCAGAATTTCTTGCAAGGATAACTTGCTGTAGTCTTGTTTGACCTTCCAGGATAGAGTTACAGAGAAGTTGTGTTGTAGATCTACAGTGTTCTGCTTTTTTTTAAAAAGGTGGCTGCGCATTCTCTTTCATCTCCATCTGAGCTGGAAGAGAGGGATTTGCTATCATATTCAGCTTCTTTGGAGGACGTGAAGACAGCAGTTCTTGGACTTCTGATAATTCTTCAGGTAAATCTGGAAGAGCATTAAACAGATCCTCTTCCAAATAGCCTTCTACTGGACTCCAGCCTTTTTAGATAACCATTCTGTTATTAAATGCTCTGCCTTTTGTTTTATCACTTAGTATTTAACTCTTTTGGTCACTTCTTTTGTTTTTGGGTATTGCGTGATTGCTAGATGTTATTTTCTCTTCTTTCCATTGTACAGCAAATATATGAATATTTTCTTGTGTGGGGGCAGATGTGTTCATTAATTGTAGTAGAAGGGCAGTGGCTCATAACCTTGAATTGTGTTTGGATAGCATGTCCTGAGATGCATCTTAAGCAGTTGTAAAGAGCTAGTTGTTCTGGACTCTGCAGAAATCAGTTATTGTTCTGGAGTCTGCAGCAGTTCCGATCAGAAATGTCCTTTATCTTGCTTTCAGGAGCCAGAATTAGCGACGTTTCTCTTGAATTCTCAGTGCAGATACGCATTTCTGAATAACTAGCATCAGTCTGCCTTTAGATTGTGTTTCTGTTCCTCTGCAGACAAAACTCTACAGCTTACCTTCCAGCCATGCCATGCGGGTGTATGAGATGCTGATTCACCACATTCAGCGCCACTATATGTATGCATACAGCCTTGCTGTTGCTAGCAGCATCAGATTGCAGGTATGAGCAGTAACCCATGCATACTGTCTCTGGAAATCTTGGGATGCAGATGGGAAATGTGTTATGCAGAGCTTGTCAGAAGCAAAATAAAGTGTTTCTTGGCTGGTACATGTACAGAACTAACCACAGCATCCAGAAAAAAATCCCTTTGTCTATACCTGCAAGGGGGAGTTGGGAGAGTATTCCACTGGCCTGAGCTTTCAGTTACTCCAGTGTCTTCTCTGTTGCAGGTATTTGATTTCCTCTTGATGCTTCGAGCTGACTCCCTCCACCGTCTTGGCCTTTCTAACAAGGATGGAGCAGTGAGATTCAGCCCTTACTGTCTGTGTGATTTTGTGTAGGTTTCTCACAGCATTTAGCGAATGCTGTTTTCAGAACTATTCTACATTCTGGCATGTGTTTAATGATTTATCTCCAGTTTGTCCGAATCATTCAAATCCTGATGAATCTGTTGTGAGATAGTTCTATAGTTACAGCTTAGAATGGTCCCAGCTAATAACTCCGTGCTCCTTCGAACCACTTTTCTGTAGAGCCCTCAGTCTTAGACGTGGAATTTCTGCTTCTGTTACAAAAACGTAAAAAAAAACATTTGCAGTTTCCTGCCTGGAACCAGTTCTTATATTGAGATTTGATTCAATGATTTGTACAGATCTATCTAGTTTTATAGCTTGTTCTGATGTTTTTTGTGTAACATACCACAGAGCATGTTAAAGAGTACATCACTAAAATTCCCAATGTTCTATTCTTAAGTTCACCTTATGTTATTTTTCTGCCTTCCTGTGTTGCAGAGAAGCAGAGAAGAGAACTTCTGAGAAAAAGCCTACTGGTACGCTCTCTCCACCCTCAGGAAGTCCCAGTGTGCCTTCCCAGAACAGCACCATTCGGATAGGGCATTTGCCATACTCAATGGTCTTTGGTGTCCTTCTGCAGTGTTTGAAGCAAGTATGTCTACTCTTAATGACAGTTGTCATCTTTGTCTGAAATACGACAGATTAAAAGGTCTGTCTGGAGAATGCTGTCGCTGAGTATGTAAATAATGCCTGAGAAGCAAGACTTAAATCCTCCTTCATGGGCATCTGTGTGTAACTGTGCAACTTTACAACCACCAGTGGGAGCACTAGTTCAGCTCTCCAGAAATTCAGCAAGGCTTTCACTGCGTACTGCTTCAGGTTGGACAAAGGCAAAAATGTTTGTTTGTTTGTTAAACAAAGATGGAAGAATTCATCCTATTTCTGAAAGGGCCTTTGGAACTGTAAATGTAAATTGCTTGTCAGTGTTGGATTTGGACAGAGCTGCGTTCTAAGAGTGTCTTGCTCTGGGGGCTAATTTGTACTAGCAGTTAGAAGAGTTGAACTCTGTGGCTCTGTGTGGTTGAGCTCTGTCAAGTCTGGATACAAGTCATCTTTCAGCATGCAGTGCCAATATTGCACCTAGAGCTGGATGAGAGACAGGAAGTAACATGTGACAGTTAAATGGCATTTCTTTTTGTGTAGCTACCATGCCAAGACATACATCTGCCTAGGAAATGGCATATTGTCTGAAATTTGATGAGTCTTAGTTTCAAACAGAAGGAAAATCATCCAAAAATGTTCCACCCAAACTCTCTTTCTTTCCAGGAGACAGACTGGAAGGTATTGAAGTTGGTCCTCAACAAACTACCAGAATCCCTCCGCTATAAAGTGCTGTTTTTAACCTCTCCTTGTAACATAGACCTCCTGGCATCTGCACTGAGCTACATGGTAATGCCACTCACCCTATAGATGTATAATTACCAGGTCCTTTGTTTACTCATCACTTTTGTTTGTTTGTTTGTTTTGCTTCAGTCTAGTAATAACAAGAGTATCATGCCTGTTGCCAGTCCTTGCTTACCTTCCTTTTTGTGGGGGTTGTTTTAGGTGTTTGGTAATTGGTGTTTTTCTTCTCTATGTATGTACTGTATATGTATACATGTGCAAAGGGAGCTATGGGCTATGCCTTTCCACTGCCTTATAGAGAGTATTCTTATTGTAAGATATTCCAACTTAATGTATGATGCATCAGCTCACAGACAAGAAGACAACTGACAGACTCCATGGTACCCCAGAAGGCTTTTCCCGCACCGATTTGCACCTGGCTGTAGTTCCAGTACTGACAGCGTTGATATCTTATCATAATTATCTGGACAAAGCTAAACAGGTACAGGAAAAGCCAGAGAGCGTGTTGGGAACAGGGGCTGGGCCTCTACTGTAGAGCATTTTCTTTCTTTTTTTACTTTCCTAACTTTGTGCAGCAGTCACTGTCTGGTTAGTTGGTTTTACCATTGTCCATCCGTACCTGTTCCCCTGCTCACTCACTGCTGAGTGACTTTACCTTCAGCTGGTAGACCCTGGTAAATGTAAAAACTGAACAAAAAGACAGTATTTTCCATAAGAAGGCTCTGATACATCTCTGTGTTTGGTTAGGAGCTTGAGTAATAATTTCTAAAATTTCTATCTGGTTAAAGTTCCATCAAAAGATTTTGGCCTGGAACATAAGTGACATTCCTTAGAGATCTGTGTTAGTGCATTTTGGATAGTGTGTGTCATACAGGCATTGCAGTAGTGATGCCTTGTAAGTTGTTCTGAAATGCTAATTGAAGTCAGGAGATAGGATGTCGCAGGTTTTCTCTTTATTATGACTTTTTTCCTTTTTTCCTGTTGTTTTGCAGCGTGAAATCGTGTACTGCCTGGAACACGGGCTTATCTATCGTTGTGCAAACCAGTGTGTTGTGGCACTCTCTGTCTGCAGCGTTGAGATGCCTGACATCATCATAAAGGCGCTTCCTGTCTTAATAGTCAAATTAACCCACATATCTGCTACAGCCAATATGGCAATCCCTCTCTTAGAATTTCTTTCAAGTAAGTTGTAAGGTTCTTCTGTGCTTGATCTTGCAGTTGTAAATGTTTAGACCTGAGTGTGACTGTTTTGATTGCATTAGTCAAATGCGTTGCACTGTGAGGGTTTATTGTTCTTCTGGTGATGCCTTTTCACTGTCCTCAAAATGTAAGTGTTTTATTATCTCATTTGTTACTGTTTTTAAGACACTTGCTCATACTTACAGTGCAGCTGTAGGGTGGTGGGAAATAGAAAGCTGTTCTCCCTCCCTTGTTGTTTATAATGTAAGCAGTGTGAAATTACTGTGATGTTAACCATGATGTTATGGTCAGCATGACTTCTGTGGTTAGCTGATGATTTAGAAGAAACAAAGCAATTCGAATTAAACCGAATTCTGGTATTGAATAGCTCATGTTCAGAAACTCTCCTGTGTTGGTTTTCTTCTTGAACCATTCTAGCTCTAGCAAGGCTGCCTCACCTCTACAGGAACTTTGCTGCAGAGCAGTATGCCAGTGTGTTTGCCATCTCCCTGCCATACACAAACCCTTCCAAGTAAGTAGCAAATCTGCTCCATCCCCTACCTCACCTGTAAAGTGAAGAGGATAAGATAGGCTTTTCTGTAGCACTTGAGTCAAGACTGTTTATGGAATATTGCTCATTTTGGTGTCTCCAAGCCTTTTCTGAAGGTTGACCATATTCACCTGGGGCTCAATGTCTGTTTTTCTTAAATAGAAGTCTGCTTTTCTCTTTTTTCTTTTTTTTTTTTAAACTTGCACTAGGTAAGGGAACAGTTGTATTTCTCAGACAAGTCCCTGTGTTCAGTTCTGGAATTATATCATGTTGCAACGTTAAACTGTGGTTTTTGCTTTTCTAGGTTTAACCAGTACATTGTTTGCCTGGCCCACCACGTGATAGCTATGTGGTTCATTCGGTGTCGCCTTCCCTTCCGAAAGGACTTTGTTCCCTATATTACAAAGGTAATGGATACTACTGAATCAAACAGCATGCAATGAAAATGGTGACTTATACTGGTTCAAGAAGTATAATGGTTCTATGTGAAGCCAGCACCTTTTTCAAAACCACATGCAAGTTCTTGTGCGTTAGCCCACGATTGCAGTCTTTCCAGCTGCAAGCCCTACTCATTCAAACTTGTATCTGTTTGTCTCAATTGACAGGGTTTGCGTTCCAATGTGCTGCTCTCCTTTGATGACACGCCTGAGAAGGACAGTTTCAGGGCTCGTAGTACAAGCCTCAATGAGAGGCCAAAAAGGTAATGATTTTAGATTTCAGCAGGGTCCTGTGTTCCTTGGATAGTGCTCACACCCTTCCCTGAGTTTATTCTGAAGGAGGCTGTCTAGTTATCCAAAGTCTGACTGCATTTAAGCAAGCCAAGTAAACCTCTTTAGGGAATTGGTAAAAGACAAATTGAGGTTGGTAAGAAGTTGAACTCAAACCAAGCTGGCAGTCTGATAGGACACGTGAAAGTGTTGCTGTCTGTTCTGTAAGTTTTTACAGTTAAGTGTGAATTTTTTTTATTGTTAGTTTTTGGAAAGCAGCAGTTCTTTCAGGTACAGTGCTACCAGGGATGAGAAGGGTAGTACCAGAAGTAATAAAGAACCGTATTTATAGTGTTAACTTCTTTTAATAACTGATTGGCAATGACTGTTATAAATGATTGCCAGGGAAATTATTGTGATTAGTATAAATTGAGATAACAGAACCTGTGTTTTTTCCATAGGGATATCTATTAAGTCATTGTACATGACTAAATGACTGAAGGCGGATATCTGCCTTGTGTATGTGTGAATGGCTTGTTTTTTTATTTGAATTTTGAAACCATTATGTCAGTTTGAAGTAAAACTTGATATCTTTAGAATTCAGAATGTATCTTGCCAGTAGTCTTTCAAAGTAACATTTGCAAAGATGAAAAAATATTGCTTGGAAGACATTGTGGGTCCCTTCCAACTTGGTTTACTCCATGCTTCTATTATTCTAAGGCATTCAAGATTTCTCCAATGTCCTTTTACCTGTAGGACATGCCTAAATTGGTTCACTTAACTTGCTTCAGTGTTAATGTGCAGTAAGCATACAGTGGCATTTGAACCCTGGGGAAAGTGCCTCTACTTTAACTGCAAGGCTCAATAGTGTCTTGCAATGAAGAAACACCACCCCTTCCCTAATGCTATAGCTGTAAACCCTGTTTTGTGTTTCATCTCTCCCATCTCCTCTTCTTTCATTCAGAAATTTGGAAGAGAAGCCTTTTGACAATCGTCTCTCAAATTAGAATTTCAACTAATCTTTTTTTTTTTTTTTCTCCAAAAACCTGTTAAATTCAACTAGGTTGGAATACTACTGTATCTAAAGGTTTTTGCTAGCTGCTGGATCGCCTCCCCAGAAATCTCTGCTAAGCAGTGTGAGCTCAGGCAGCAACTGAAGCACCAGAATGGCAGTGATGTCTCTGAGTCTGGATTCTGGTCAAATGAAAAGAGAAATAGCTTTGACTAGATATCTGTTTCCTTGCTTCAGAAACCTTGTGTGCTTGGTTTTTGCTCTGTAAGCCCAAAGAATAAGCATTTCTTTGCTTTAAGTAAGGTGCTGTGTGTTGGCAGAGACAAAGACCCCAACACTTCCCATGGCTGCTGAATGGCATGATGTTGGTGTAGGTGGTAAGCTCATTATGGGCTTCTGCTCTTTGTGGTTACATCTCCAGTTGTGGCCAAAATCTCTGTCAGAGATTGGTAGGAGGGGGAGGAGGAGAAATAAATTGTAATCCATCCAAGTGGCTGTCTGAAATGTAATAATTCACTGAAAGGACAGCAAGTAAATCACGTTTAGGAATGTTAATTGGGCCGCTATTTTATGTACAGTGATGTAAACTGCTGGACCAACTGTTATGTCCAGATTAGTACTCAGCAAGGCATGTGTCTCAGCTGTGACTGATTGAAGTGCCTCTTAGATGTTAATTGCTGTCATCTCCCACATGTGCTTAGCACCAGACAGAGTGAAGGCTTATCTTTCTGTTTCAGTTGCAAGTCAAGTAGGTTACTTGTGTGCCACCTGCAATAAGATAGCTTGTGGGACAGAAAAGTATCATGCATCAGCAGCCAAGGGAATGTTTGCCCGTCTCCCTCCATCCACACTGTGCAAGAAGTGTCAGTTTCATTCAGATGGGCTGAATATCCCCCAGTGTCTCAAGGTCTGAGCCAGGGGACACCTCTCTCTCTGACCCTGGGACACTTTTGTGGTTCAGCTGAAGCTCAAACTCAGACCAGGCCTAACAACATACGGATGGGCAGACAGATACCTGTCTCTGTTAGAAGAATGTGCTGCTACATGGTTTTGGCAAAGTATTTTAAGATCTGGGGATCTTTGTGGAAGTAGTCAGTGTTTGTGGTGTCCTGAAGTGGTGAGGTGAGGTAACAGGAGGTGGCTGAACTGCACAAAACTTCTTGGACTTGAGAAATTTATGCCAAATGAGCATTCCAATGCTTTTGCCTTTGTTTAACAGTTCAGTATTCCAACTGTCATTTCAATCAGCTTTTTTTTTTTATTTTAACTTGTACTAATTTCATTTGTTTCGTAGCGCATTTAAAATCTTGTTTTCAAAATGTGGTTTGTCTTTTTAAAGCTTTCAGCTCTGCTTGTTTGTACATTTTAATTTTTATTTTCCTTTTTTGGCATTTGTTTTATTTTACATCACCCTCCGGGATCCCCCAATATTGACCCTGTGACCTGTGACCTTTCAACCTACATCCCTACAATGATTTCCTCCCTTCCTGTGACCTCTTTTGGGGCTTGGTGCTTCTCCACCTAGTAGTTTAAGACTAGCAAAAAATGCAAAGCAAGGCTTGAATAACTCTCCTCCAGTGAAAGAGCTGAAAGAACCCTCTGCAGTTGATGCCTTCCGATCCCGCAGCATCAGTGTGTCTGAACATGTGGTCCGCAGGTAGAGGCACTTTAAATGGGGAGAATCCAAGAGCAATTCAGCACTTGGAAATTTTACTGCAAGGGCGGGTGGAAGCAGGGTGGATTTGCATGTGGGATGCTTGCATGACTCTGCAGTACAAACCTGATCTTAGCTACAGGCTGGTTTTTGGAAAGGTGTCATGGATAAGCCATGGCTTCCTAGTGCTGGCTGTGGAGTGGTCACATCACCCTGTGTTGTGTGTGCCTGCTTTTCCTATGCTCTGGTGCTTTAGGAACAAATCTGTCTATTTGCAAAGTAAAGGTGGTGATGGAGAGGAAAAAAAGAAAAAGAAAAATGTTGCATTCTGTGCAAGTGAGTGAAAATCATGGTTAAACTAACGCTTTCAAAGCAGTGATGCCACAGGAGGGGCTTTTGGTACTCTGCTAGCTGGTTTACAGGCTCTCCTTCCAAACTGAGAGCAGTGATTCTAGGTTTGGGATTTGTTCCTTGACACAGAGAGCTGACTGAAGTATTTTGACCAGAATATGAGGTAATAAAAACCTTTTCATTTGTGTCTCCATAGAGCAGTTAAAGGTGAACTGTACTCTTAGAACGCTTAGCCAATATGAAGCTACTGCTTTCGTTGCTAAAGAAAACAAGTTTTAATCACAAAAGTTGATTTTTTTTTTTTTTTCTCCCATGAAAGATGAAATGGCTTACGCTAGTTTTTAAAACCCATTTCTGGATCATTTCCCTTGAGTGTTAAATTTCTGTCAATAATACATTGGTTGGAAATCTGAGCCTGAAGTTTTGTGCCTCGATCCATAAGGATTCCTGTCCACAGGACTTCATTGCCTGTATTTGTGCTTTTGACTATATGTCAATCAAGAGAAATATGCTGAAGTGGCTGGATTGTGAATATAATTCTGGCACTTAATTCTCTGATGTCTTCATTAAACTATTAGGTGATTTTCTTCTCTTCTGTTTTTATTTAAATTGTAGCGACTAAAAGTTCAGACATTTAACCTTAGTGATACCAAGTAAGTTATCATGTCGCAAAAATTTGGCTGCATCTCAGCGTAGCTTTTCTTATAATGGCACAAGGATTTCTTGTTATAAAAACATCCCAATCCAATGCAAGTTTTTTAAACTGTGTTGCTGATTTTGTTAATTCGAAGGCAGGATTACTGTCTACTCTTCTGCCAACATCTTGTTCGGAGTGCAATCTTTTTCTATTTCAAATTACATTTGATTTTATGTATCAACTGAACTAGTTTGGAGAAAAAAGTTCAGTACATGAAAGAGCTGCAGCAGAGGAAAAAGGAAGCCACAGTGTTATAAAGTTAAGTCTAGAAAGATGCAGTTTTGTGGCTCATGGGCAACACGCTGCCTGGGGAACTCAGCAGGTTGCTTATGTCACAGGATGCTTGCCCTCACTGTAGAGTAGTGAGCTCCAAGCATGGTGCTGCACTCACTGGTTGCTTGGTGTCCTTGCCCATGGGCCTCCTGACATCTGAGAGAACTGGCCTGACGCAGTTGAATCTTTTAAATGTTTCTCAGTCTCAAGATAAAATACACATTCTCCAGTAAAAATCTAGAAAGCACAACATGAGGGTGATCCAAAAATACTTTGTTTACATCCTGGGTTTACTGTCTGGCACTTCTCTGTTGGGGCACATGCATGTATTGCAGGTGGTTCTGCGTCCTTCTGTCTGCTGGGTGACGGGGACAAACATTTTGTAGTGTGATCTGTCAGCTGGAAATGTTCTCTTCCAGTCGGATACAGACATCCATCACTAGTTCCAGCTTGGGCTCTGCAGATGAAAATTCAATGGCTCAGGCTGATGACAACTTAAAAAATCTCCATCTGGAACTCACTGAGACTTGTCTGGATATGATGGCTCGATACGTCTTCTCCAACTTCACCGCGGTGCCTAAGAGGTAGGGGTCAGTGATGGGAGGGGTGGCTTGGTTTGGAGTTCATGTTCCATCTTATTAGTGGAAAATTGCTGTGACGCTCTTGAGATTGTGACAGGCCCATTTCTTGCAGATTCAGTCTGACTTGTGTGAATACAAAGTCTGATGAGAGCAGTCCATTCTAGCTTAATCTTGTCCTGAGCCTTCAGCCATCCAGGGGATGCACTGAAGGTTGTGTAGCCCCCAGAGGCATGCTGTTTTTGAGCACCGATTTGCTCCCTGGCCTTGCTGGGTGCTCACAGTCTTTGCTACAGAGCTGAGTATCACGTCAGCTGGCTTCAAATCAAAGGCACTTTTTTTTATTGTGTTAAACCCTCCCAGGGAGACATCTAGCTCAGACAAACCCTTACTTCTCTGTGATTTGTGTCCAGGATTGTAGTAGTAGTACTACTCTGTACTGTTATTAAAGTCAGATCATCCATTATCCTGATGGATAATGTGTTAATTGACTGAGGAGTGCTAAAAATGCCATAAAAAGGAGAAAAGCAGACAGTATCTCCTACACAGAGGAAATCAGCTGCCTGTGTAGGCTCTGTAGTCTGAGAGCTGCATTCATCACGAATGTGTTTCTAGGTCTCCTGTGGGTGAGTTTCTGTTGGCTGGAGGAAGGACAAAAACATGGCTGGTTGGCAACAAGCTGGTGACCATCACTACAAGTGTCGGAACAGGGACAAGGTCCTTGCTTGGCCTAGACTCTGGAGATCTCCAAAGCAGCACGGAATCAGGGTAATTACTGCTCCCAGTTCTAGAAATTTCCACCTAACAAAGGCACTTGAATGGTTAACCACTGTTACTGTTTTGTTGGCTTTTTTTAAAGGTTTTCCTCTTATTGCAAGGGGACTGTTGTATTTGTTCATCATGACCAACTCCTCTCTCAGCATCACTGATATCTTCTTTTTCCCCAGCTCAGACCCTGTTTTGCAAGTGAGACAAACTAAAGAAGCTCCAGCAAAACTCGAATCTCAAGCTGGGCAGCAGGTTTGCAGAAGCTCTCGCAACAGAGTCAGATCCATGTCTGGTAAATTCCTGTCCTGGCGTCTAACTGCTGGCTCTGTGTTGCAGGCTTAAGTGTTCTACCACCTACTGCTAAACTCATTTGAGAATCTGAACTTGTCTGGTATTTAACAGTGAGCAGGTAGCAGCAGCTGTTGGCCTCAGTAGTGCTGGTATTTTTCCTGCTTGCCTTCCTCTCAGGAAAATTGGCAGTTGTTTAAGTCTCACTGCAATAGCATTTGCAATGAGAATCGCCTAAATCTGTCAGACCTTATTGTTTATAAGAAACAGATGCAAGGTAAAGCTCTCCTAGGTTCCCAATATTAAGAGCAAAACTGCTAGAGGATCTCAACAGACTTACTATTTCTCTGATAGTTTTAGTGTTCACTATGCTAGTAAGTAATTATTGTAAATATTTTTAGTATCAGCTAAACATGGCTCTCCCTTCTGTGCCTGTCTTGCTAGGTGGTCATGCCTTACGTGTTGGTGCCTTAGACAGCACAGCCTCCCACTTTCCTGGTGGCTCGGCTTCCCAAGGGACACAGAGTCCTCCTGCTCCTGCATCTCGGTCAGAGAAGACTAATCCTGCTCCACAGACACCTCTGCAGAAAGAAAAAGCGAACTTAGCTGCGTACGTCCCACTGCTGACACAGGGCTGGGCAGAAATCCTTGTGCGCAGACCCACAGGTATCGTGATCTGGGTGTGGAATGAGCTCGTCTGACTTGTTGAGATGCTGGAGCCTGGATGAAAAGGAAAAATCCTTTTTTAATGCAAATTGATCACTTTGATTGCTTACTGACTCTTTAAAGCAATTTATCTGATACTTGATTCTTTGAAACCACTCTTGTTTTTAACTCCAAAAGACCTGTGAAAAGATTGGAGTGAGGATTTATAACTTATAATTTATAGTTTATGAATTACTGCAGAAGTTGTGTATCCTGGTTTATCTGGCTCTAAGTAAGGCTTATGCTGATACTGACACTGGTCTGTGATCTTTCTTGAAAATCTGTCTACGGTGTGTTTCGTCTTCCCATGCTGGGGTTAAGATGATTGAAGCTTATGGCTAGAGCAGTTGCAGAGTTGAGTCTGCTGTTAGAGAAGGAGTAATGACAGATGTTGAAGTTCAAAATTCTTGAATACTGCAGTATATTAACTGGGAATTGTCAGTTTCAGCTGGAAGGCTCTTCCTGGCAAAATAACTGACTCAGTATCATTAATTAACATACCTGAGTATTTCACTTTTGGGAACCTGCTGTGGTAATGAGTTTACCAAGGATTGTTTTTGAAGAGCTTGGAGTGAAAGATGAAGTACTGGGAGCTCCATACTGAAAATAAGAAGTCAGTTGAGGGATCCCGCCAAACGTCAGAGGAACTGAGAACTTTCACTGTTTGGATTTTATTTACATAATTCAAAACAATTTGTCCTTTTTTTTTTTTTCTTCCCAATGTGAGTTGTGAACTTTCTGGAGTGAAATTACTCAGCACTCTTCCCTGTTTGTCTTCATCAGGTAACACAAGCTGGCTAATGAGTCTGGAGAACCCGCTCAGTCCCTTTTCTTCAGACATTAACAATATGCCCCTGCAAGAGCTGTCCAATGCACTCATGGCTGCGGAGCGTTTTAAAGAGCACCGAGAAACAGCTCTCTACAAGTCCCTGTCTGTGCCCTCCTCCAGCTTGGCCACTGGGACAGCCAAGCCTTCGCTTCTCCAGCGTTCCAACACAGGTGAGAGATGTCAAGGCAGCTTTGTGTCTAGCATAGCTGCCACTAGGCTGTTTCACATCTGTTGAATTTACTGCAGATCTTCCTGAACAGTAAGTTAGTAGCTTGAGAAGTAACACAGATGAGAAGGGGAATGAATTCTTCTCCTTAGGAGTTTGCAACATTCCCTACCTCCTTGCTTCTGATGCTCCATCAGAAAAACATCTCTCATCCTTGAAGAAAGAGGGGAGCAGTGGAGCTTCTTTGGTGGAATAATGTCTTCCATGATAACTGCTTGCCAAATGGAAATGAACAAAGTCATGGATCTTTTGCCTTTCTTATTTGTTTGGGGTTGATCTGAACATCCCATATTTGGATAGACCTTCCCATGCAGCGCATCCGTTTATGTTCAGTTTAACAGTTTTTCTGGAGCACTGGCAGTACTATGTTCATAGGAAGATGGCCTATGCAGCCTTGCCAGCTAGGATCACTTCCCACTGGCTTTTACATGTGATAGTAGAATGCCAATACTGTGGTACATAGGCCTTAACTTGTGAGTTAAAAGAAGCACCTAATTGCCATTCCTTTGGCAATCTGTGATAAAGTCTTTTGGGCCTTATTCTTCTTAAACTCAACTTCTGCAGCAGACAGCCAGCTGCGACAAATCAAGTGAATGTTCTGAATGAGTTTTACTGTCAGACTGTCATGACTTAACCTTAAGAGGTTAGGTCATTCCCGCTCCTCAGACTTTTCTGTGCATTTGAAAGTGATCTTTTGCCAAAAGCACATAGCTCAGGAAAAGCTCAGGCTGGTTTTCTACGTGTGCTAGGATATCACTGAGCAATTTTCCGTTTCTGTAACTTAAAAGATGCATTTTTCAAAGAGCGCAGTTTGAGTCTGCATTGTTTGGATGTGTTTATGCCTTCTTATTCGTGTTGAAACCTTGCACCCTTGAAGTATCCCTTTGCATCTAGTGAGCTTATCCCAGCTTGTTCTTTCCTTTGTTTTTTTAATTTTATTTTCTTATTTTTATTTTTAAATAGACTCTTGGTTACATTTTAAACTCTGTGCTTTTTAATTTTTTTTTTTTTCATATAGTCTCTCCTTCCTTTTGATGTAGCTGCTCACTTGATTTCCCTTTGCAGTGGCCTCTTTCTCTTCCATGTACCAGTCCAGTTGTCAAGGGAAGTTGCACAGGAGCATATCCTGGGCAGGTATATTTATATATCTTTAAGGAAAAAAAAAAAAAAGTATTGCCATAGAAGAACACCTCTGATTCATAGAAAATATATCCCTCATACTTCATTTTTCCCTTCCATGTCTCCTGTCTGTTCCCGGTCTCATTACTCTCAACAAATGGGATCCTGACTAGCATGAAGAAGTCCAAGCCAGATGCAACATTTGCAAGTTCAGATAATTTCTTAAAAATACCTTTTCTTTTAGCTGGGATGGATTGTGAGTTGTGAGGCACAGAGTTCAGTGGCCTCTCAATTAATCATTTATTTTCAGCTTCATTTTATAATTGGCTTTATGTTTTGCGTAAGGTGAAAGCTCTCACTACTGAGAATAACACACAGTATCCAATGGGACAAGCTACCCAGAAATCAAGTCCCATACTACTCAGTCCAAAATGGGACACAGAATCTGATAAAAGAAGCTGATGTACGTGTGTGTAAATTTCCTCCTGCCTTCTTTCCTTCAGTGGAAAATTCTCTGTAGAGCACCAGCGTATTCTATTGTTTTTTGACTTAGGCCTCTTAAAACAACGTAATGATGCTGCAGTAAAATATTTTTCTATACTTTTCCTCTCTGCTCATATTGTTCCCACCTACAGTATAATTAGTGAGTGCTCACGTTATTTAAAAACACTAGCAATCTTGGCAGTAATGCAAGAGCTAGAGGAGCCTGGAAATGCTGGGTGTGTGCAGGTGTGTTCTGGCTTGGACAGCTAACCAGATCAGCACGTGTTTTGGTTGTTGGTTTTTGTTTGTTTGTTTTTTTAGAAGGTATGTGTGTGCAATGCTAACTCTTAATTGCTTCTTTGAAATAACTTTGGTCCTGCGAGCTGAAATCAATCCAGGAAAAGCTGCTTTAGTGATTTCTTTTTTTTTTTTTTTTTTTAATGTTTTGCTGATATTTTTTATTTTTTGTGTGTGCTTTTTTTTTTTTTTTTTAATTTGGAAAACAAATCTTGGCCTTTCAGATTGGTCCTCCAGTCCCTTGTGTGCGTAATGGAAAGCCTCCTGTTCTCCAGCCTTTTCCTCAGGACAAAAAACAAGGCCAGGAGAAGCCCTTGGTCACACTCAGCCCTATGGTCAGGGCACAGCCTGGAGTAGCTGCAAGGTTAAATCTGCAAGTGCTTCCTCCACCGCAGACAGGGCTTCCAAGGAGCTTTCTTGTCAGTGTGGTTTGTTAACCATTTGTCTGATCAGATGCCACGTGCAGGTTTCCCAGTATTGCTGCAGTGCATGTTTTACTCTTGCTCTCTTGTCCTTTCACATGTCTAGGGCTGAATTAGTTTGCTTCTACTGAGACATACTAGGAAAACTGCCAAACTGCAAGGAAATGGCTCCTAGGAAAATTTCTTACCTCCTTCTAGGCCACTACAAGGCACAGGAGTGTACAAGAAAAACTTACATTTTGCATACTTGCATAGAACTGATGTCTTCATTGCCTGGATGATGATGGACTTTTAATACCAGTCTTGTATTTTCTTGCACCTCTGTAGTTCCTGTGTGTCCTGATAGCTGAGCATTGATGTACAAGGTCCCATTTCCTTCATTCTGTCCCCTACTTGTTCATCAGTGACAATTGGAAACAACTGCACTTGTTTTGACAAAAGCAGCTGCAGCCCTTTGCCGTGAGGGTAAGATGATCAGTGATTCTGTACAAAAGGGAAAGCAGGAGCAAGTGTGATAAAACATGAAATCAAAGAATCAGACCACTCATTCCATATGGCCTTCCATTGAGATCCCGTAGGGAAAAGGCTGGTGCTTGAGAGGAAAGGATGGGGGCCTGCTGGTCCATGCCTCTGTGCAGACTTCAGTTCTTCTGCATTGTGTCTTGGTAGAGTCTGCGGTCGTGCTGGAGGAAGGGAGCCCCTTGGAAATGGAGCTGAAGGAAACCGAGTCCCCAGTTGAGTCTCCAGAGAGTGAGGATTTTGAGACGTCGTGTTCTGAGCGAGTCCTAAGCGAGGAAAGGTTTGGTAAAGCCCAGGAGTCTTACAGCAGGGTAAGCAGCAGCGGCGGCTCCGTGCTACATTGCAGCCCTGTCCTCAGAAAGGTGTGAGGGCTGTCTGTGCTCTGCGCGGGGCTGCCTCAGTGTCACTGTTGTCAGCTGCTACTTTGTGAATTAGGAAAAACGTTTGTATTTGTTTCTTCTTCCTTAAGTCATCCTCGACGTCTAGCCAAGATGAAAAATCTCTGAAGTCAGACGAGCTGGTGGAGGGCGGTATTCCCATCGGGAGAGTGCTGCCAGCAGAGGATGGCCGGGCACTGGACGAGCTCTCCTTCCAGCCCTCCCAGCCGCTCAGCAAGTCGAGCTCTTCCCCCGAGCTGCAGACGCTGCAGGAGATCCTCAAGGATGCAAATGGCAGAGAAGTAACAAGGAGGCTGAGCACGGAAGTGAAGTCCAAATCTCAGTCTGGGAACCTGGAAGGGGAAGGACTGGGCAGTTGGCTGAGCAAGGGTGAGGACACCAGAGCAGCGAGCTCGGGGGGGTTGGATGGCAGTGGCCCCACCACGTCTCCACGCTCCCCATCTGGGCACCGGCCCAGGGGGTATACCATCTCTGACTCTGCCCCGTCACGGAGAGGGAAGAGGATGGAGAGAGATGCCTTCAAGAGCAGAACAGCAGCCACCAATGCTGAGAAAGTACCTGGAATAAACCCAAGGTATACTGGGGAGCGTATGGACTAAATAATCTTAGAAGTCTTTCCAAGCTTAATGGTTCTACAATTCTATGATGTGAAACGTGAACTAATGAGCTTGTAATTGCTGGAGCCATGGCTGGATTTGTTCCAATGAGTCTGTGGGTTTTATGGGATCTACAAAAACAGTAACTGGTTAAAAAGATAATTATTGCTTGTCTTCTCAGGCCTTAATATAGAGATGTTGAACCTGCTATCACCAAATTAACTTTGCAATCTTAGGAAATATGTCTCCTAAATGGTTCCCAGTCTATTCAGGTCCCCTAGAGTCAACTTTGCTGCGAACAGGGTGAATTGCCTATCATGCTGCTTGGGAAATGTCACGTGCAAAATACTATGAAAAGGGAAGATGATAGGATATGGTAGTTTGAACTTCAGGTATAGGTAGTTTCCCCCAGATTGTGTTCTGAGACAATCTTCATCTTACGAGGGGGAGATTCATTCTGTAAAGTGCAAGTGTCTATAAAATCATTTGTGCTGTAGGCTGGAAGTACCCCGTGTAACTGTGAGGCAGCAGTGTGTTCCTGCTCCTTTGTTACAAGTGAAGATTGCCTTTTGAATGGGGAATTTATGCAGCTGCCACTGTTTGACATACTGATTGTTTTTTGTGACAGGGGTTTATTATAAGCCGCAGGTAGTCCAGGCACCCATTGGCTTTAGAAGATGAGTAATACTCTGCTAGAATTTTAATTGCCCCTATTTTTAATTCTTTACAGAAAGTTCTTAGATACAGCAGGTCAAAATGAACTGAAAGTTTATGGTAACAGAACGTGTTTTCCCCTCTCTCCCTTAGCTTTGTGTTTTTACAATTGTACCATTCCCCGTTCTTTGGTGATGAAAACAACAAGCCCCTCTTGTTGCCAAATGAGGTAGGCAAGGATTTTTTTTATTATTATTTTTTAAATTCTTGTAGTTAGTTTTTCTAACCCCATTAACATCCTGTAGAGGTTCAGGGAGAGCAGAGAGTGTTCGGAGGTGATTGCTTTTTAAAGATGTGACAAATGTTTTGATTGTAGACGTTTGAAAAATCGGTGCAGCTCCTGGATCAAATTCCTTCGTATGACACCCACAAGATCGCAGTGCTGTATGTTGGTGAGGGCCAGGTGAGTTGTGTGCTGATGCATTCATCATTTGATGGTTCCATCTCAGCAGAAGGGCAGGCACTGCTACTCCAACAGTGAGGTTTATACTGCTGCTGCAGGAGCAGAGCTTTTCCTTAGTTTCTTGTGTTAGAAATCAGTGCCTGTGTGAATCCCTTCTGGGGAGGTGGCAGCCTAATCACTCATGCTGATGGAGCGCTCTTTGCATTCATTTTGGGGCTCTGTGCTCTTGTTTCCTAGAGCAACAATGAAATCGCTATTCTGTCAAATGAGCATGGCTCCTATCGCTACACTGAGTTCCTGACAGGCTTAGGGAAGCTCATTGAGCTCAAAGACTGCCAGCCAGATAAAATCTACCTCGGTGGCCTGGACGTGTGTGGGGAGGATGGACAGTTTACCTACTGCTGGCACGATGACATCATGCAAGGTATGGTATCTCCAGGAGGCAGAAGTGGAAGGATGGTCTCTTCTCATTTTAAGACTGAGCCTCTTTCTACAAACCGTTTTCATTCTGGGGGTGAGGATGACTTAGGGCTGTGTTTTTCCTCTGTTATCTCTCTGAAGCTTCTGCAAGCTATGAGTTCAGGAGAGGTGCATACATGCCTTTTGTAAGAAAAATCACACCAGCTGCTGGAGTGAACCATGGAGGGCAGCACCAAAGAGTGGCAGGCATAGATGCTGTGCTTCCCTGGCAGAGCTGCACATGGTTCTCTGCTCGGCTACTGCTGGAGCAGTCCAGAAGGACTGGATTCAGCTGTCACAGATGGGGACGAACCTGTCAAGGGAGCACAGTGTCTTTTCATTACAGTGCTAATACTACTTTGTCTTTAAGGCAAATGCTGAGAGTTAAACATTACTGCTTGCAGCTAAGCTCAGCCTAAGGGTCCTTCTGTTTCCTCTTCAGCCATTTTTCACATTGCTACACTGATGCCCACAAAGGATTTGGATAAATATCGCTGTGACAAGAAGAGGCACCTTGGGAATGATTTTGTTTCTATTGTTTACAATGATTCTGGTGAGGACTTCAAACTGGGAACAATAAAGGTACAGGATTTTACCTCCAGGCCTGTTATAAAACAGGCATTTGGCTGTTTCTAAACCCTTGATCTGATGTGTGTTCTTTGGGTAAACAGTGATCATGAACAGAGATTATTTGCCTTGGTGGATTTATGCGTGCTAGCACATGGCATTCAACAGTCATGACGGCTGCCAGTAACGTGTGTTTGACTGTTCTATTGTTTTTCCATTAGGGTCAGTTCAACTTTGTGCACGTTATCATAACACCACTTGACTATGACTGCAACCTGGTCACGCTGCAGTGTCGAAAAGGTAGGAATCCCCCCAGCATTTCTTCTCAGTCTTTCCTTTATTGCTGGTGCAGTAATTGACATCACTTCGCAGTGTTTTTGCATTCCAAAAGTAAATGCTTCCAAGAGAAATTCTCTGTAACCAATTTGCTGCATAACAACATCTGTATACGTTCTGTATCTTCTCCTATAGAGCAGCCAGAATTTGGGTTGGTTGTGTTCAGTTGCAGTGTAAGTTAGTTCTGTCTGTCACAGTTGGAGCTGTAGTGCTTGGTGGGAACTTCTGAGGTTCTGTGATGCAGTCCTTCAGGTTTAGTTACTGGCAACTTTTTTGTCTTCATCTTCTCTCTTAACTGACGAGAATTTTTGTTTTTACTTTAAAATGAAGACATGGAGGGCCTTGTAGATACGAGTGTTGCTAAGATCATCTCTGACAAGAACCTGCCATTCGTCGCCCGTCAGATGGCCCTGCATGCTAACGTGAGTACCCGGAGCTCCCAGGGACCTTCTGTCTTTCAGCTGGCAACTTGGTCCTTCACCAGATACGAAGGAGACAAGAAGGGCCTGCTAAAGCAAGTCAGCTTTCTTCCTCAGTTATTTCTGTCAACCTTCGAGTCAGTTACCGCATGAACAGTTATAACTTAGAGCTGTATTTCAGCTGCTGTCAGACTGGACTGAAACATTCTATTAATTTTAATGCCATGGTTGTGTTAATGTGCATCCTCTCTTTCCTTGCTTCTCCGCACTCTTCCCAAATCAGATGGCTTCCCAGGTTCACCACAGTCGATCCAACCCTACCGACACCTACCCATCCAAATGGATCGCTCGGCTACGGCACATCAAGCGGCTGAGGCACCGGGTAAGTGAAGATGTCTGCTGGGATGTTGAGAACTAATCTCTGCCTTACAAAGCGTTGTTACAAATAAGGCAGATAAAATCAGCTATCAGAACTTGACAAATAAGAGGAATAAAGTGTATATGAAGATTAGAATCCAGCTCTTGTGGGAATAAGAAGTGTAGGGAGATAGGTCTACACTTGCGAGCTTCCAAGCAGCTCCCATTTCTGCAACTGCACTGAGAGCCCTGATATTTGAAGACGGATCTGCTTGTGCTCAGCACTGTAGTAGAGAATGTAGGAAAAGCTGTACTGAGTAACCTGTCCTGCTCTGGCCAAATGGAGTGTGAGTGTGAAAAGTTGCAGAGAACATTGAGCTCATCTATTCTCATTTGGCTTTCAGCTACGTGAAGAAACCCAGTACCAAACTCCTGGTCTTCCTCTGCAGATGCACCCATCTGCTCCAACAAAGCCCTCTCCCCAGATGGCTCAGGACCCACCACCAGCCTACGAGACCGGTCAAAGGAAGCGGCTGATCTCCTCAGTTGATGACTTCACCGAGTTTGTGTAGGTCCCTCTGGGTTGGTGTGTCTGTTCTGGGATGGACAAGGCAGTGAATGCGTTATACCTGCATGCTGACTCCGTGCAGCTGCATGGACAGAGAGGAGAAGGATTCGGCACACACAGTGTGACTGTGCTGCTTTCATGTGGACTCAGCACTGAACCTTACTTACCAGGAGGATTGAACGTTTTGCTGCCTCAGCCTGCCACTGCTGTCTGATGAAAACACTGTGTATCCCCAGCAGATGCTCCAAGAGAGAACCAACTTCGCATGCTTTGTTTTTACTTGGTTTGAGCTACTCTAAAGCTTCCATCTCGGGTGGTAACTTTCTTGGCAGAACCTTCTTCCGGGCTCCCTCAACACCAGTGTCTGGTGGGGGCAGATGAAGCCTGATATTCTGCACTTCATCACATAGGTGGAAGTTGCAAGAGTTGGGGAAATTGTCACACCTTTATTGGGAGTTAAATATGAAGTACTGAAGCTCCAGCCATTGTTTCTAAGCAACCCAGAATCTCTGCTCCCCTCCAGGCCCTGGTGCCTTGCAGCATTTGAACTCTACAGACTGTGAGGCTTCCTCTGCTGCCAGTTCTGGTAAGGGTTAATCCAGGTTGTCAAGTGATCTGCAGGATGTACTGTTTAAATTACCAAGGACGGTGTCTCCTTGAGTCAGTGAGCCCTTTTTGCTGCCAGAAGTAATGCAGAGCGGGGAGGTGGGAGCGACTCAGTGGAGCAGCAGAATGGCAGAGTGCTGAGACATGGACCACTGGTGATGAACTGCTCTGATCCACTGGGGCTGACAGTGAGGACTTAGAGGCCAGGTGTGATTTCTGGGTTCATCTGCAGGATATCCACCAATTGCAGCAGTGCTGAGGGTGACTCTTGTCCCTCCCTGTGCACCTAGGAAAACCCTTTTTGAAAGACTGTTGGCTTGTTCTGGTGGCATCGTCTCTGAAGGAGTTTTGCCCATTGCACTAACACACGAGGTCAGTATCTCCTCCTGGGATCTCAGCTGTTGTAGTTAACCAGTGGTCCTCTCAGTGCAAGTGTGTACAGGTAGATTGGGATTATGTAGCCCACCTTGTGCTGAGATGCTCATCAGACACTACACTACCAAACTGGAAGACATCGTGTAAGCTGGACTATACTGTGATTACTTTATCTCCTGCTTCGTGAGTAAATGGGAAGCGTGGCTTTTTGATAATAGTAATTATAGAGCCCTCGCAGTGAAGCTAAATGCAGTGCAATCAGCACATGGAACTGCAAAGCGACTGCCAAGGGAGCAAAAGCAAAGCTACTAAACTAATGCAGGGCTGTTTGGGAACTCTAAGTGTATGTTGTGTTTTGAGTGTTTTTGCGTAAGTCCTAAAGGAAATAAAGTATTTGTATGGTCAGTGGGTTTTTTGCTGGCCTGGGAAGTCTCAAATAATAATGTTGCAGGCACTTTGCCTTTGTGTTGGCTGCAGACCCTTCAGTAACGAGCTGTTGTAGTTAATTACAGACCAAAGCTTCCCTAATAGGCCAGCTGATCAGAGTGTCTTGTATTGTGCAGGAGATGTCAGTGAAATTCTGGTCACAGCCAAAAGGAACAAGGCTGGGTTGGTAGGGATGGGCTCTGGTGAGCACCATGCGCCCTTGGGCCTTTCCTGAGCTCTTCCTGGTAGTGGTGCGTGGGTCACTGTGCAGCTGTGGGGCTGAGAGAACAACAGAAGCAATGGAGCCGGTCTGTAGCAGTCAGCTTTTATTTGACCTTGTCATTTTTTTTAAGAAACATCCCCACAGTTACAAAATACGGTATTTTTCTTTGCAGTAAATGCTGACCAGATGGTAACAATTGGCATATTGGTCACAATCATCTGTTTTTTAAAAACAAAAAAGCATTTATATAGAGGTCCCTCCCACTCCCTTTTAAACTAGTGGATAGTTTTTTGTGTTTTTTTGTTTTTTTGTTTTTTAAATTGAAGCAGCTTGATACTGTTGCATCTTTACGAGACTTAAGACAATAAATAAGAAACCATTTCTTGGTGACTACAAACACAGAAATATACATTCAGGAGTACTTATTGGTTAGGGCTGTACGTCAAGTTCGTTGCTGCTGCCAGTATAACGCCATGCTAACTGCCTGCAGCAAAGTGTGTGTCTACGTGGTACCTCAGCTGTGACAGTGAAGGAACTCTGTGAGTGTTGCTATAGTTTGTACAAATAAATGCTGCACTGAGAACTGTGATTGCTTGGAAGCTGTCTGTGGTGCCCGCTGAGCACGCGGACACTCAGTGAGGTGTCTGGCTTATCAAGAAACAACTGTGTGGGTTCCAGAGCTGCTCTCCATACTTCAAATGAAGGTGAGAAGTAGGGCAGTTGTCCTAGCTTGTTTCTGCTCCTCTTTGATTAGAAGAAGCACTTGGTAAGTCACGCGCATCAAATCACAATCACGCACACAAACAAAGCAAGTGGGGTAAGAAACCCACTGGGAAATGGAAGTCCCAGTGCCTCACTGGGGAGCATCCTTGTCCAGCCCACACTGTAGCTTATTCAAGGCCATTCTGAGCACATGGGTCCCTGCTCACCACTGCCTCTCTCTTTCTCCTATTAACAACTTCATTTTTTTGAACATATTCAAACCATGCTGGGGGGAAGGGGCTGAGTCCTCTACTGTGGCTCTGGGGATAGCCCTTCTTTTGGATCTTTACAATGCAGGAGATTTCCAAGACCTGCTTGGTTTGCTCTCCTCCCTGAACAGTCCCTCTGGTGCTGCCCCTGCCTGTCCCACCCCACGTGGTGCTGGGGATGCAGCTGAGAACTGGTGCCTGTAGCCACACAGGGACCAGGTGCCCTATTTCTGCTGAGCTCCAGGCACTTCTCTGTGACCTCTTCAGCCTGCCTCTTCTGTCCCTTTAGGAAAGCTTTCAGTTACTAGCAACAGTTTTCTCCACTCCGCATTCTACTTCCTGCTCTGAAATCTGCTTTCACCAACCTTCAAGGAGACCAACAGACCAACCTCCGTCTCATCTCACTCTCAGGCTCCACACGTTTGTTTTTGCCTAATCTGCCACCTTCTGCAACTTCCCACAGCCTCTGTCCTTCAAGCAACCAAGTTTTTCAAATGCAATTTGCACCAGTCCCAAAGTCCTCACACAGAGCACCCGTGGGAAGGGACTTGGGGAGGTGCATAAAGCCAACAAGGAGCTTTCTGAACACCTCTACCACAGCACAAGTGCTGGCAGGTGGCCAGGACCTCGCAGTGCTGTGCTTACCCACGGCACTCCCTGAAGTAACTCTGCTGCTCCCTGGGGCACTGCTCTCACTCCCTTCAGCCCCCATAGCTTTCCAAAGGTACCCCACTGCGCTCTGCTCTGCCTGCAGGGACTGCCCCACCTCGAGAGCACACGCACCACATGCACACAGACACCCAAACCTTTATATACATGGGACATTCCCAGAAAGAAGCACTTAGTACATCCTTTAAATAACTCTGACAATAGTATTCTGTCTCCTATCTACATGTTTCAAACACGTTACCGATGCTATGAAAATATAGCAAACATACAAAAATATATACATTTTCAAAAACAACAACACCAAAACACCATATAAATTACTTACACTATACATAATGTGAAATGGTGATGACAAAGTGAACACAGACCCTGGAGCGGCTGCTGTGGGGGTTTGGGATGTCTTTCTCTCTCCCCCAGTGCATTTGTGCTTCTCATCACGAGGATGCGGGGAGGTAACGGTGCAGCTGGGTGGCTGCATTCACTTTATCATTGCATTCTCATTTCAATTTATGATTTAAACAAACAAACAAACAAAAAAAAATACTGCTTTATATTGATATATTATCCTGTTCTTGTTAGATCGCATGTGTCGTTGTTAGCTGAGGAAAGCGTTGTTTAAAGTGCTGGGCAGTACATACGAACAAAAGTAAACCAAAAAGAAATACATATACTTAGGTCAATACATTCCTTGGGTTAGAAAAGCCAAGCAGCCAGCAGCACACACACACACCAAGGGGTGTCTGTGCGTGGGGCGGGGAGCCGCAGCGAAGCCAGCACGGTGGCACCCCCTGCTTGGAGACAGCCAAACGCAGCCCCAGGTATCTGCACTCCACCTGGGACAGCAGGCAGGCAGCTCACTGCAGCTTGCAATGTCATTGGTTTTAAATATTGGGTTTCTTTAAATACAAACAATACCAATTTCTGGAGGATAAAAGGAACCAATACTGGAATTAACTGATCTGGGCATAGATATCATTTTGTCTATATCTATATATATTTATGCTTAAAAAAAAAAAAAGGTTAAATATCTTCTTGAAACCTGTAGCTTTCCTCCACAGTGTGTCTGGTCGGCAAAATCCAAGGTCAGACCTTCAAGGCCAGGGCTCAGCTCTCCCCCTTTCCCCTGGCACAGCCAGCAGGAAGGGGAGACAGCCTCGGCCCACTCACCCTACACCAGTCCCCAATAAAGTGTCCTTGTGACAGCCGCCTTGCGCGGTCCATTTGCAGAAGGGGCCATTTAACAAAAGAGAGACAACTTTTTAATACTGCCTTACTGTAACCGGTATTTTCTGCATGCTGACCCCAACCTGTGCAGCCTTCCCCAGCTGTCCATGAGGGAAGGCTCAGCCTCTCCCAGTGAAACCCTCAGCACTGGAAACCACTGGTGAGGAAATGGGCACAGCATGGAGGTCGGGGGCTGCACCAGCCCCGCTGCAGGCAGCAGCCCCGTACACCGGCAGCAGCTCGCCAGGCTCCAGGCCTGCCTGGCAGGCACAGCCCGCCTTCACAAACCTCTTCCGAGGCTCTCTCTGCCCTCCGAGGGGCACTGCTCCCCACGATGCCCCCAGCACAGCTACTTGACAGTGGGGTGGACCCTATTCTTGGCTCGGAGAGGCCGCTTCTTCTTCACGGCCGGAGCCAGAGCAGAGTGTGCTTTGTGCGGGGGGAGCGCAGAAGCCGCCATGCTGATGCCTCTGCTGGCACGGATGAGGCGGCTGGGCACAGAACTCCTGCTGCCAGGAGAGTGGGGGGACAGCGGGAGCTGCGGGTCTGTGGTGGAGGAGGTCTCGGGTGAGGGCCCCCGCTCTGTACTGCCTGCACAGTACCTGCTCAAGACATCCTCTGGCACCAGAGAGTGCCTCCTCCTGGAGCGGCGGCTCTGGGAGCCCTGCAGCTGGTGCTCGATGCGGTACACATCCTCCGTCACCTGGTTGACCCGATCAAATTGGGCTAGCAGCATCTCGAAGAGGGAAAGGAGCCGCTGGAGGTCGGCGTCTACTTCCAAGCTGTCCCGGGTGCTCAGCACGAGGCTCAGCCCATCCAGCTGGCTGGAGGAGGTGGAAGCCCTGGAGCTGTCAGAGGCAGCGCTGGGAGTGGGGCCCCGGATGGACTTGGAGTCGCTGGAGTCCCGGGATGGAAGTGGTTCCATGCCTTCAAACCTCACCTTGTGGCGGAACTGGAAGGAGAGGACAGGGGACTCAGAGTTATTTCGGGAGCTGCCACATGGGAATGCTGTGCCACAACACCTGCCCTGCTTCAAACAGCCCCAGTGCTGCTATTAGCCTTTCCTGGTGGGTCAGGCTATAGCTCAGACCTGAGGACAGATCTCAAACAACATCACCTGGAATGCTGGGACTGAGAACTGGCAGCCTACATCCCTGCAGTGCCCTGCTACTAAACCAGCTCCTGGCCCCCAGGATCTGCCACTGCCAGAGGGGCTGAGGCATCCAACTGTCAGCTGTAGTTGGAAGCAACCAGAATCAAAGCGGGATAAGGACAGTGGATGTTTCCCCATACAAGTCTGCAGCTTGATGTGCTACTTGACCCCTTCTCCCAAGCTGCACTCACCTCCTTGGCTTTGCTGAAGCCCATCCACATTTTCAGCCTGCGCACAAAGAGCTCCACCATCTCATAGTCCTGGGGCTCGAAGGCGGGGCGGTACAGCTCAAAGTGCATCTCCCGGTAGCTGTAGACAAGTACCACGGTGAACAGCCTCAGCATGATCCACACCTCCAGGATGATATAGCTGGTGCAGAACAGGTAGTAGAGGCCAGAGGAGTCGGTCGGGCAGGGGTAGAGGCTCACACTGCCCCGCACCATAGCAATGAGCAGCAGGAGGCTGCTGCCAACGCTGCGGAAGGACTCCGAGGAGGAGGAGAAAAGCTGCAAAGGGGACAGTGGAGATATGATGAAAAGGGATCCATTGATGGCACAATGTCTCTTGACACTCACTACCCCATCTTGCAAAGCATGAGCCCTGTGCAGATCCTCAATCAGCTGTGACAGGGACTGGCCACAGACAGTGCATGGCCAAAGCCACCATGTCCCTGAGCACTTGGCACAGGCTGGGCACTGCCTGTGCTGGGAACCAGCTGGGATCTGCTGACAGCTGTGACACAGTGAGGGACAAGGGGGTCACACAACCCTGGGCCTCACTCCCAACCAGCCCCTCTGCAAGACAAGACAGGGAGTGCAGATAGTTACCAGGAAGCCAAGCTGTGCGTATGCCAAGATGAGGACCACAAAAGCCAGCCCTGCTGCAGTCAGCTCCTTCAAGGACTTCTGAAAGGTCTTCCCGAACACGGACCACTGCCTGACAAAGCGCAGCTGCTGGGCAGCCTAGGACCAAGCGAGAGGACGGCGTTACAATAGGCTGAGGCGATCTGCCCAGCACAGCAGAGCCTCTTTCTTGTTTTCCCTGCCCTGGCAGAGGAAGGGGCATTGTGGCACCGCTTGCTCTCAGACTGCACATGCAGACCTCCAATGGGAAGGCAGCACGCCCTAAGTCCTGTACAAGCACTATACCAGAGCCCAAGAGCTCAGGACATGGGAGTGTCCTGCCTTCAAATCCCACACCTCCATCTCAGCCCTTCTTTTACACATTTCTCTTAAGGTTCCTGAGAGTCTTTCAAACATATCTGAGAAATGCAAACTCTGGCAGCACAGAGACATTCTAGTCCAAGGACTCCTTGCAGATAAAATCATCTCATCAGCCACAGCTCTCCAAGGAAACTGAATGCTGAGAGGCTTTAGAGACTCAGAATGCTGCAGCAGAGGTGCGCACGAGTGTGTGACAACACTGTCCAGCACCTCTGTCTTGCTCGGATGTGGGAGAATGTGGCAGCAGCCGCTTTGCATTTATCAGTGCCTGGCACAACAGAATCAGTCATGTGCATGTTTTTACTTCAGGAATGCACAGGGATGACAGCCTGGCACAGGAACAGAACACACATCTCTGACCATATCCTGCATCCACCCAGCTCTCTCTGTACCTGCACGATCAGGAGGAAGAGGAGGGAGGCAGCCAAGGTGCTGAAGACTGTGTTGAGAAAGGCCACCTGGTAGAAGTTGGTGAAGACCTTGCGGTTGTTGAGGTACTTGAGCCACTGCTGGTCAGCCAGGGTGGCTTGGCTGAGGTGCACCACCACTGTGCAGGTGGTGAGGAGGATGAAGACCCACTGGCCATAGTTGCCCCACAGGGTGAAGTAGGCCCTGCCTTCTTTCTTGATGGAAAGTGACTCAGACACCACAAAGTAGACCACAAACATCATGAGGAAGACCTGGGGGAAGAATGGAGAGGTTATCATTGAAGGAGAGGGCAATACTGGGCTGCACCAGGAGACCTTACAGCACCCTAGGACAGTAAAAGCCCCATGTACTAAGCTGAATTCTGCAATCCTACATCTGCAGTGTGCTTCTGCAAGTCTTCCCATGCCTTCCTCTCAATCGCTCTGTCCTCCTCCTTCCTGTCATGGCAGCAAAGCTCCCCAGACCACATCCAATGCACCTATGGCAGGGTGGCAATGTCCAGGGGAAGACTGCTCTGCTTGCACCTAGCCCTGGCCCAGCCAGCAGAAGGTTTAGTCTGATCCACTCAAGCACCTCTGTGCAGCGACCTAAAGGGAAGTGCCACACTCACCATCATGAGAAGCTGCAGTGTGACACCACTGCTGAGCCGCAGCAGTGGGAAGGGGCTGATGGTGACAGTGGTGACAGCCTGGCCTGCGCCCAGGAACTCCAGCTGGAGGGTGATGGCAGCATGCAGGTCCACGCTGGGGTTGTACTGCATCAGCTCCACAAAGATGACCCGGCTCCTGGGGAGATAAGAACAGCTCAGGGCCATGGGACAATGAAGGGACAACAACCTCAGGCTTTGGTGCCATCACTGTTGTAAGATCTTAGATTCTCTGTCCCTCTGGTGATGGCCTCAGCAGCGCCCCTTAAAAATCCAGGTGACAGAAAACATTTCCTTTGCCTCTGCCACACTTACATGTTGTCGATCCAGGCATGCTGCTGAAGGTAATTCAGCTGAGCCCTGCCTTCCTCCAGTGAAGTCCCCAGCTCCTGGATGTAACCACCGCTATCGTAGAAAGAGATGTAACCCCAGTACCAGACCCTGCAGAGGAAGAGGAAGCATGGAATGAGGGCTGGAGACTGAGACAGAACAGCCCCTAGCAACCAGCCAGGGCACCAAATCAACTGAGATGTTCACATGTTTTTAGGATATGGGGCAGAGCTTTGGCTGCGGGCGCAGCTCCTTACCCTGTGAGATCAGGTGGTGAATAGGACCACGCAGTCGTCACGTTCACAGCTGCCCGTTCCCAGCCAGCTGCATAGTCAGCAGTAGAGAAGCTGTGTGAGTCGATGCAGTTCTTCCTGGCAACTGTGCCCAGCCCGTGGAGGACATCCTGGGCAGTGAGCTGGCACTCAGCTGAAAGGAGACCGACATCATCACCCCATCAGCATCCGAATGCAGACAAACAGTGCAGGGTGCACAGTTGAGCTTTTACACTCAGCATCCCCCTTTTTCCCAAGCCCCCTCCATTACTGTGTCCTCAGTCACACCTGCAGAAACAACAAGAACCTCTCTCTTCAGTGTAAGTCCCTCCAACCTCATTTAATCTCTGGTGGCAGCACAACCAAAGACACACTGACACACATGATGCAGTGAGAAAAGTGCCTCCACAGCCTGCCCTGCCTCACTCAGCCCCTATCTGCATCCAGACCCGGCCATTTCCTCCTCTCGAGGACTGCCACCCCCCAGCAGATGACAGTGAAGCCCTGGGCCATTGCCCCATACCTTCCTGCAGCCGGAGCTGGCGCAGCCGGGCCACCCCCAGCGTGGTGCTGTAGCTCTCCTGACCCGACTGGTTGTTGTAGAGGTAAGGAAGGAACACCTGTGACATCCAGACCCAAAACTGATCTGATCTGCAAGAGGGAAAAGGTGTGAGAGGCAAAACTCCTGGGGCGGCTCTGCTAGGGCAGTCTCTCCGCATGTCTCACCAAGGATCTGGTCATATGAATTTCACCTGGAAGGGACTGCATTTTGGATAGTAAACTGGGCTCCCCTCCTCCCAGCTCTGTCAGCAGGCAGGGACATGACTTCCATCCACTGTGAGCTCTGCTGGGGTGGGGCAAAGGGAACTGTTATTTGATGGGCAAGACCTAAAGGTGAATGGATCTGTTCTCCCTTTGAGTTCAGTGGAATCATTCCCAATTCAGGCTGCATTGAATCAAAACTTCTGTGACTTTGTGTGACAAGGACAAGCCAAAGCTGCTGGCAAAGGAGAATCGAGATTAGTAGTGAGAAGGTATCAAAGGCATGGTTAATCCCAGGCAGCTGTCCCAGCGTCCTTCTGCTGGAGTTTACAGCAATGTGGAAATGCAGCTGGAAAATTTTAAACTAGCTAAACCATGTGTGCAGAGCAAAGAAGGGAAAGACTCTGCATTTCTGAGAGATGTTATTTTTGCTTCTCATGACCATGTTTATGACTAAACCTTATTTTGATTTGTAGATTCTGTAGATAGAGCAAACTTGTGTCCTTTTGACCAGACACAGAAAGACCAACACCTGTAACTCAAAGAGCAGAGGTATTTGAAGTTCCAATACGTTAAAACTCTCAATCCTTACAGTTCCCTCTGCCCTCCAGGTGAGAAGCAGAACCATGGGGAAAGGGAGAGACCTGTTCACTGCCACTCTGTGTCCATGTGTGACTTTATTGCTTTTTAAGCAATATTCCATCCCCCTCAGTGCCCAGAACTTTTGCAGTTACCTCTTGATGCGGAGGAATTCACTGCTACCCAGTTGCTGCTTGATGGAGCTCTGTAGAAGGAAGGCCCTGCTGTTGCGGGTGGCATCTCCATAGTTGGTGAGCAGGATCACCAGCAAGAACATCATGTAGATGAGGAAATTCTGGAAACAGAGTATAGAAAGGGATTGCAGCCAGTAACAGGCTGGGATCTGGTCCCAGTCCCGGTCCTGCAGCAAATTAATGCTGTCTACTGATTGCTGGCTGGCATGAAGCAGGATCAGAACCCCAAGTCTTTCTTTTTCCATATGGGAAGCAAATTAAAATGAAACCCAGACCACAGACACATAACAATAATCTTTTTTTTTTTTTTCCTCGAAGTGGCCAGCCCAGCACCACATGTTTCAGTTGATATGCATTGCACAACCTCCCTGTAGCAGCTCCTATAACTGGAAGTTTGGTTTGTAAAAACAGTTAAGGGAGTTTCCATCCTTTAAAGAAATACCATACAGTTAAAAATAACTTGACAACTCTACAGCAGCTGTGTATTCCCACCACTAGTGTGGAGGAGAAGTAATGAACAATCTACAGAAATCGAAACTTCTGCTCCTAGGTGGGGTCTTCTGTTTCAGAAGACACCGTTAATGAATTTTCTTGTGCAAGTTGGTGCTGCAAACTCTGCCCTCTAACCTCAAACACCCAAACATACCAAACCAAGGATGTACAGCCACCCCCCTTACAGCCCTGCTCCCCAGACACCTCAGCTCTCAAAGCTTCACAGAGAAGATGAATGTCACTGTCTGTCTTCTATGGGAAAATTGAGACTGAGACTCCTATTATCTCAGGAGACCACAGTTGGACTGGGAGAACCCAAACAAGGATGTACCTCAACTGCTGGAGACAGCACTCTGCTTCTGCCCTAGGCATCAAGGAACATGTCTTACCTTCAGCATCCTGTGCAGCAGTTTGACCTTCCTTGCCTCCTCCTTGGCCTGGAAAAGGGCAAACCCTTGTGGGGGTCGAACTTTGCTGATCTTCTCAGAAACATGCTCAACAAATGGATGCTCCACCAAGGTATCATCCTCCTCTGGGTGCAAGCGCTTGGCAACCAGTGAGAAATAGAGGGCTTCCAGCAGGACCTGGGGACACAAGCAGTGTCAGGGCCTGCAGAGTGAGCCATGCCATCAGAACCACTGTGGGCAGCAGCTCCTGTTTGCCTTCCAGCACAGCCACAGACAGCAGGCAGGGTCTTGGAGCAGCTGGACTACCTCAAACTGCCACCAGCCCTGCTTTCCCTAATGCTGCTATCATGTCTACCCTTCCCCCTGCACAGCATTCAGTCCAATTAGTGTCTGATACAACTTGATTAGTAACTGGACAAGATGCTAATTACAGCTAATATATGCACCTGTACAGATACACACTTGTGTAGTCCTTCTGATTTCCTTACCTTCAGGGGCTCCCAGACCAAGAAGGATGCCAGAAAGCTGAATATCCCTGAGATAAGCCACATGAGGGCAACGCTGGAGGAAAAGCCCACCCCGATCCACACGGAGACCCCCGTGGAGGTGGCAAAGAGGAAGAAACTGATACCATGAGCCAGATAGGAGCACCAGGATGGCAGCAAGCGCTTCCTGAATGTTTGATCTGCAACTGGAGGGAGAGAAAACAGGAGTCACTGCAAAAGGATCCCAACAAGCAGAGGAAGGGCTGAGCACATTCCTCATCCCAGCAGAGAGCTTGCCACTAGTCCCGGGTGAGTTTGGAGAGATAATCCCAGGCATCACCCACTCAGCAGGAACAAGGACAGCACATTGAAACACAGCCAGCCTCAGAACAGCAGCCCCCTACCTGCAGGCAGCAGGATGGGCAGGAGGAAGAGATGGGATCCTGACTTGGGCAGAGGGGTCAGTTCCCTACTTTCCATCAGGGCCCCAGGAATTTGGGCATGCCCAGCCTGCTGGAAGTGCTGCTGTCAAGACTCATGAAAAGCTGCACAGATCTGTCACAGTGGCTGGCCTTCAAACTGCTGAGCTACTCAGCCTTGGGGCTTGCTTGGGCACAGCTGCTTTCATCCACCCATGCAAACCATTGCTGGCATAAAGACAGAGCAGCCATTCATCAAGTATGATGAACTGATGGATTTTTACAGACCCAGGAGAACTGCTCCTGTGTCCAATTTTCTGTGTTGCAGCCTGCCCTAGAGAGGCTATGCCTCAAGAAGCCAAGAGCTCACACTATGAGAACTGACACAACTCCTCTGCAGGATCTGTGCAGGGCACCCAGCCCTTCACAAGGCTTGACAGCTTGTCTGCTGCATTGTGCAACACTCTCTGGCTGGCTGTTGTGCTGCACGACCCAGTAGGAAGCATCTCTTTTCCTCTGCTTTGCTTTGTTAGTCAGTTTGAACTTTCATTGGCATTTGCCTCTTTCCCCTCTGGTTATGTACAGAGACTCTCACTCTCTATCCTTATGCAGAATGAATGAACTGATGTCTGCAGAGGGCTGCAGAGAGCAGAGTAATTGAAGAAGCATCAAGCTGAGCTTCCCTAAGGTGCATGTTATGAGATATATAACAAAACAAATGGTGTTCTGGGGTCTGCTCAGACTCAGGCAGGAAATAACAAGTACAACCCAAGCTTCAGAGCAGCCTCTCCTAAGGCTCCTTTGCTAATTACCTGCTTATCCCTCCCAGCTGCTGCCATGTGCAAAGACCCCTGCCCATACCCACCTCCCTGCCCTTGGTGCTGATGGTTGGCACAGCCATGCAGCTCTGGTACCTGTCCATGTCGACTTAGCCGATCTGCTCACTTCCCTGGGAGGGGCTGCCATGTTCTGGCCTTTGTCATTCAGCTTCTGCATCATGACTGTCTCCACCTTCTCCCCAAACACACTGGAGCTGCCAAGGCAAAGGGGATGCACTGGTGAGCAGTGCAGGCTCTGCCCCAGCTGGTGCTGGCTCTGCAGTAAGCAGGCTGTTACAAGAACAGCAGCCCTGGACCAGGCAGAAAAACTGTCTGCTTTGTTGGAGGGACTCTACTCCCCAGTACTTACAGGCCTGAGATCAGATCTGTTTCAGCCCTCATGTATGGTCCTAGGTCCTGGGAGTGCGAGATGCCACTAGCTCCATCTGCCAGTATCTGCCTAATCAGATCCTCATCTGGGGAAACAGAGCAAAGAGCACTGAGAAGAGAACAGCATGCAGTCCCACACACTGAGATGGTTCTGCATCACTTAGGCCTCAGCCACGCTCATGGAGCCAGTCAATACACAGTAGAGGGGCCCTTCTCCCCCAGAGCAGCCCTCCCTCCCTCCTGGTTTTCTAGCTCCTATCTATCCCCACTGTGTCTGTGAAATCTGACATGAAATTCCTGCTACAGGAGGGCCAAGTTCTTCTTTTTCAGACACTTGCACAGGTTTCGAGACACACAGTGGCCTTGCAGCCAGTGAAGAAGTACTGCTTGCTTGCAACATTCAGATCCCAGGAGAACCTCTCCTTGCTCCCACTCACTTCAAACTGACCCACGTCACGATTTCTGCTTCCCCAGACTGAAATCCCATTTCCCCAGAAAACATAACCCCTCTTTTCTGCCCTGCAAATTGAAGCTAGGTAGCAGTCTGCCATTCCAACTTCTCCAAACCTGAGCCAGGACTCCCACGGACCAGACTGTCCCTCCTGCACCTCCCCGTGGCATTCAAACCCTGGCACAGAGCAACGCTACACACCTGAGGCAGAGCAATATCTGGGCTGTCCCTGATGAACACCAAGTGACAAGTTGTCCTCCTCAGTTGCTAGAGGGGGCTCGAGTCCAAGGTGACGGCTGGCCCGGCCTCGCTTCAGCTTCTGAATGGTGTTGCCCATGATGGACGGGTCGCTGAGGAGATCTGGCCAGCTGAGCAGGGCCTCACTGGAGGGCCACCGCACGAGGCTGCAGGAGAACAGAGGAGTGGCTCGATCAAGTGTGTATGAAGAATGGGAAGCATGAGAAAGGAAACTGTGTTAGTGGGCAGGCCTGTCTGGAAGTGGAACCACCACAGTCTACCAGCATGTGGCTGCACTGAGACCTGCAGAGCTCTTTGGGTAACTGGTCAGAACAAAGATGGTGATGGATATTACATTCCACCCTCTGGCAACAAGGAGTTACCAGCTCTTATAAAACAAGCCATCAGAGCTCCACTGCTTGCAGGCAACTTTGATGGCCTTTGATGGCCCCTTGTTTTCCCTCCCAGAACAGTATGTAAGCTGTGAAGCACTGTGTTTCACATTTGCAAGCCTGTGGCGCTGGAAAGGAAGAAATAATATGTGGGAAACTCAAAGCAGAAAACAACACTGAACTCCTCCTTGCTCTGACTCCAGAAGCCTACTTACCTTTTGGAGTCCTCCAAAAACAGATCTGTTTTGGTTTGCTCGGAGAAGGCCTGTGGAGGAAGAGGAGGTACGTCAGGCACGTGAAATTTGCTGGTGCCTGGTTACAACAGCAGGTTGCTAACATTGCTTCAGCAGGGGTCACTGAAAGCCTGGAATCCCGGCCACTGCTAGCTCTGGGCACACACCTACTGGACCCTGTTCTGCTACAGTAGAGTAATGCCCAGGCATTCAAGGAGAAGCATACACTCACATGCAGAGCTGTAGCTGCACACAGCTTGTGCTCAGTGTCTGTGACTGGCCTGAGCAAAGATGCAGGTGAGAGACAAATGGCTGTGGTGTCCCCTACCACCAGTGCCGGTCAGTGGCACCTGAAGTGGTGCCAGCAGCACCTTCCGTTCTGACACTGAGTGGGGATGTATGCTGTGTCAGTGCAGGGAGCCCACAGACCCATGCAGCCTGTATGGCTTTCAGGTATGGAGCAGGTTACCTCTGCCCGGAGCCCAGGGAAGGTGGGGAAGGAGCTGTCGAGGACTGAGGAGTCCAGGTAGTTGTCAATCTCCAAGGACTGCTGGTCTGAATGAGTCACCGTGTGGTTGATGGAGACCTACAAGAAACAGGAAGGCTTGAGAGGAACAGGTAGGGTTGGAGGTGACAGTGTGACTGCAGTTTGGAGTTCTGCTGCTCAGCACATTTTTGCTGCCCGCCACTTCGCTGGGGAGCTCCACATTTGTGCACAAAGGGCTGCTCAGCGGGGCTGACAAAAGACATGTCCTTCCCTGTCTCCCAGATGCTACTGGCCACCACTCAGCAGCATCTGGCCTGTCCTAGACATAAGTTCCCAAGTGTGTAACGTCCAGCAAAGCAAGGAATGCTTAGGAAAAAAAGTATCAGACACATTTGCTGCTCATCAGTCACTGAGCAGCAGGATGCAGTACTTAATGGAGCTGCTAATTGTGTCTAACTAGTCATTAAATCCCCAGCTAATCCTTCCACAGCTGCCTAACCACAGCTCTGTTCAGACAGCTGAGTTTGTACCCAGGGCAGGTATTTCATTAGAAAAGCTTGACTGAGCATCTCTCAGGCTCCTACCAATACAACGAAGCGTTGTATCTTTCAGTAGCATTTAGGTACCTATCATGTACCAAAATCAACACCACGTACTCAAATAGCTTTTATAATCTGACCCTTTGGTAATTGCCTGGGCACTGACAGAATCCAGTATCACACAGCAAACATATTAGGCAGTGATCTCTCCCTCTATGGTGAAGGGCTGCTCTCAGCCCAACAAGGAGACAGAATCGTGCAGGGCAGTGAGCAGAGTCAGCTGGGAAGCAATGAGTTGCAGAAGTGATGCACAACAAAGGGCAGAGTCCAGGCCCAGATAAGCAAACCTGGTGGCATCATACCCGTTTGTGCAGCCTGCAACTAATTCACGTTACCTTGGCACGAGCCATCCTGAAGAGAAATAGAATGACCAAGTAGAGAGGGTAGACCACCACGCTGGACACCAGACCAACAGCCACTGTGTCCACATTAACAGGGATCAGGTTGGAAACAGCCCCACTGCTGCAAAGAATCAAGAGAGATCAGAGATTGGTGTTAACAGGAGCACTCAGGATTGCCAGCCATGCAAACAACAAGAGCACAGTTGAGCACTTCAAGTGTGCAGAGAAAGAAATGGGCATTGACTGTGCTAGCGGGAAGGGAGGAAAGCTGATCAGGCTCTCCTTGGTCCTCAGTGGCCTATGTACTGATCCCAAATTCTCTGCAACAGAAAGGGCAGACTCGAGGCCACAAGCAAGGCCCCTATTTCCAGCAGATGTAAGGTCTGTCCTGCCCTACGTAATGGGAAGCACAGAGGGGCCGCAAGGAGGTGGGGGCTGGCCAGAGGATCAAGGGGCACAGCGCACCTGAGGTGTACGTTCCCCACCACGCCGTACCACACAGCATTGGCACAGAGGAAGAGGAAGATGAGCAGGGAGCAGCAGGTGGCTCTCTGGACGCGGGTGAAGCGGCTGCGAGGCGGGCGGTCCCACATGGACAGCCAGACGTGCTTCTCAAAGAAACCCCTCTGCAGCTCTGCTATGAAGATCCGGGAGAAGCTCCTCAGCTCTGTCTCACCTGAGCACAAACAGAGAGAGTTTCAGGGTCAGCAGCACAGCAGAGGAGAGCCAGCTGGGATTGGCATAGGCCCTCCTTGCAGGCTGGTGTTCAACAAGTATTCACACTGCACACACGGTCTCTCTTGCACAACTGGATCCTGGCCATGGCTTTTCCTGTAGTACAAAGGACCCAGCAAAGCACCTGGCTGCCCAAGTCATCAGCACAGTCAGACAGTATCAGCATGCAGGCTCGCTGCTGTGGGCATTTTCTCAACAGTGAGAGCTGCCACATCGCCCAGCCACCCCAGCCCCATGCCCAGGAGCTGAACACTCACTGGCAGCATAAACCTCCTTCTCCACCATGCCATCATTCTCTTCACACTCCACCGACAGCCAGTCGTTCACCAGGAAGAAGTAGCTCTTGCTGCTCTGCAGGTCCCGGACAATGACATGCTGCAGGTACCAGGAAGGGCTGAGTCCTAAAAGTTAAAGGAGAAAGAAATGTGTTTCATGGCAGACATTCCCGGCATGAACCTGCAAAGTAAGAGGGCAACAAAAGAAGCTCCTGGTCATTCCTGGCCCTTGCACCAGTCAGATCAGGGCTCAGCCCTGTCCTGTGATGTCTGACGGCTGCCTCAGCCCCATGTGCCCACTCCCATCTCACCTTTATTGTCATGCCAAATGCGGATGCGCCAGATGCTGCCCAGATTCCGTTCTGTTGCGATCTGAAACACATCGAGGCTGTTGCGGTGGAATGCATTTTCTCCATCCAGGTGTCTGTGACCACTTTTATTGTCTACGCCGTACAGAGCGATGCCCACATGTGCCGTGGTGCCTGGCAAAGTTAAAAGGGTTCAGTTAAAGAAGTTCACCCAAAATAATCTGCTCCCCAGCCCTGCCTTCCTGTCAGGGACTTGGTACCAGATGCGGGGGCTCCTTCAGAGGAGTCAACTGCAGACTCAGAAGGAAGGAATGTGCTGACCAGCCATCCCACGCCCAGGCAGAGTGTTGCACACAGCCTGGAGGGCAGCTGCTCACACTGGCCTGGTGCACGGACCTTGACACACTCACGGTTTTCCTATTTGGAGGGGACTGAATCTGAAATTCCTTGACTTGCTAACACCCTAATGGGAGGAAATGTTTACTCTGGATTTTTTTTTTCTATTAAGCAGTCAAAAGACTTGTTTTCTTTGACTTTTCTCTGGTAGAGGTTGCTAGATGCTCCCTAGTCCACCTCTTCAACATGGATGGTCTTTCGGGTGACTTCAGAACAAAGCTGCTCCCAGTGAAATCACTGGTCACACTAAGATCAGTGGGAACACGTTTCCAGCAGTGGCATTCTATGTCCACCATTGCTTCCACATCCTAGCTCCCAGTATTTCCAAGCCTGGAATCATGTTTCTGGCTGCTCTAGCTACAAACCCAGACTCAGATCAGAAAGCAAGGCTTTCTGCCTTCACGCTGCTGAGAAAGATTCAGAGGCAAGAACAAAACAATGGGTGAGAGTGGACAGTAAAATAATCAATCTAAAATGCCCACAAGCCTGGATACTTCTGCAGGACAGGACCAGCAGTGAGGAACAATCAATGTCTCTTGGCTGTTCCTGCAGGCATGGTGAGCAGTAAGGATATTTCTATTCTGGGTGGTTCCCTCTAGCAGCAGCCATACTGACAGCAAGAGAAGAGATGCTTTTCTCCACAGTTCTTGACCATCATACAAAAAACCCAACATTTTAATGCTGTAGGGAAGCCCGGAGCAGACTGCTGCTCAGTGCTCCACCAACCACCAGCTCAGATTTGGGCCCTGGCAGAGGGGAGATCTCAAGGGAACTACACAGATGACACCCTTGCAATCAAGCGCAGAAGTCCATAGGCTAACCTGATCCTCTGCCCCAGCCAGTTTTCACCAGGATCTCATATTTGTACAGCCCGTTCTTCCCGCAGAAGGGAATCACCCCAACACGATTAATGTCAATCATGTCCAGCTTGTGTACAATCAGTGCAGCCACTGAGTAGGTCACAAAGCAGACAGCGCACGTCAGCAGAACGATGTAGTTGAGACCTGAGCCTGGAGCCTGAAAGAAAAGAACCACGTTGAAAGGCACTCTCCTTCCCCAGGAGGACCCCGGGAACTGTGCTGCCTCCTTGCTGGCTATAATCATCACTCACATGCGATACCACATACAAACAGAGACCTGTCCCCATGCAGACTGTGTGGTCAGGCCTTACTCGTTCACAGTCCCTGCAGAGCATACTGCAGCAGCCAGCTGAAGCTTGCTGTAGCAGCTGCAGAGAGCTCTCTACTCCCACCTACGTCACACTGACAGAGATGGAAAGAGCCTGAACGTCCCTAGGAACCTTGGAGCAGCTGGCAAGTGCAGACTCTCCAGGATAGAACAGTGCTGCGTGACAGCTGGGAGGAGCATTTGCCATCTCATGAAAGAAGTGAACACTACAAGGTGTTCAGATTAAAGAATAAAACCATCTGCAAAGGTCTGTTTTTAGCAACAGCAACTAGGATTCATGATCAGAGGACACAGCACTCCTGTGAGCTGTATTCATCTGGAGTTTTCAAAGGCACTCAGGTATGCGTGCAGGTCTGCCATCTGGGAACAGGCCAGCCAACATCCAACCTGAACGTGAATCTGATGGGATCCTCAGATTTCTAAGTGACAAGTTTGCTCAGATGTCACAACACCACACAGCATCTGCTTTGTTTTACTCACAGGAAAGATGAACTGGACCGAGTTGGGTGGGACAAACAGACTGGCCCCAAAGGCAGTGAGGTGCTGGGTTAAGCACACAGCCTGGTCTGGCCTGGTCTCCTCCAGGGGGATGATGCCTTCTGTCTTCCACCGTTTCTCCTGCTCACTGAAGTACTGGCACAGGGAGGTGTACAACCCCAGCGTCACCTCCACCGGGGACCAGCTGAAATGGTTTGTGATGTTGAAGTAATACTTCTGGATGGTGTCATCAGTTCTGGAGAAGGAAAGGACAGCAAGAAGACATTATGAGCCTGCTGGCTGAAGAGATACAAACCCATTCTGATGGATCTGTGCCCACCTTCCTGCAGGGACAGATGAGGAGAAAAAGCAGTGAACACAGTATAATCTGCACAGCTCCCAGACTGTACGAGCTCCAGACTTACACAGATAGCTAGTTCTTCTCCACTCTTCCTATTATTTCAGTACCTGGGAGCACTACGTTGCACATCCTCTTTTCTTCTCTGTGCTGGCAGCCTTGCACAGCTCTCCCGCCCATTCTTCCCTATGTCCCACTGACCCCCAAAATACTTCCAATAGCAACTATGATTCTTGGCTGTGAGCAGATTTGCTCGTTAGGACTATTAATCCCTCTTTGAGCATGCTGTTACCAAAAGCCATGGAAGTCGTGTCAACTTACACAACAGTGGCTCCACTCTTGCCCCACCTATTCCCAAGTTGCCTATCTGTCTTAGATAATGCCTAGGAATGACTCCTAAATAACACGAGGCATGAACACACACTCCCGAGAAAGGCAGCAAGTCAGCAACTGAAGTTACAAGAATGATTGCTCTGATAAAAATAAGAGTTTTACTGCACAACTGTGGGAATGAGTCCCAGCATACTCCAAGCAGAAGGCAAGCAGGGGGAAAGGGAGCCAGCCCAGGAGGGGGCCTGTGTTCTCCTCCTGTGTTGGGAAGATGAGCTCTAGAAAACTGAGGTACTTTTGTGAAGGCTGCACTGCAACTCGTGAACTGGACTAACAAGTGTGGTGCTTTGTTCCAGGAAATGCCTTCATGAGATGCAAGAAGCAGTCCCTGTATCTGCAAAGGTCAGTGTGAGTCACTTGGGGCAACAGATCTCTTAAAGGTGGGCGGCTCTGGGAGCAGGGAAGAAAGTCTGGACAAGGAGCAGGGAAGAAAGTCTGGACAAGCAACAATCAAAGACTCTATATCAGCTGGTAGGCAAGTGAGCACAGAGAAGGTCAGCAAGGGGAAACTCACCAACAGGATAAGCCTTAGGTGAAAGGCAAACCACAGAGCACTGAACTGCTTTCACACCAGCAGTAGATGACATTTGGGAAGGAGAAAGAGCCAGGGTGGACAAGGTGCCATGTTGGGGTGTAGGAATGGCAACCTGGAGCTGCGTGTTCAGGAGAGCTTTCTCCTCTGAGCACAGAGGAACACTGTGGATAGCCACAGCAGCCTGGAAGAGCAGCCTGGTATAACTCATAGCAAGGCCCTGAGCATCTCTCACATACATCCATAGGGGGTGTGGGTGTGGGAGCTGTGAATGGCAGGGATTACAAGGGAGGATTCTCTTACAGTGGTGAAGTGAAGAAAGTGTAGAGCTTGTGGTCACTCCCAGACAGGGCCTCCAGGCTGATTTTCTTTGAGGCAGTGCAGTTGTGCTCATTGGGCTCTGGTTCATGGTGGAGATACGCCATGATGAATGGCTCAGGCTCACTTGCAACGTAGCGATCTGCATGGAGAGGGAGAGACAGAACAAAAAGTACCTTATAAACACCGAGGACAGCTCAATCACATGCCTGCTGCCAGCAGAGGATGCTCAGGGAGGAATATGAGGAATGCAGAAAGCTGGGAGAGATGCTTTTCCAGACTACAGACTTTGCAGTCCAAAGGATTCCTAAGCAGGAGGCTCTGGATACCACTGGACCTGATACAGAGATAGGGCAAAATCTCTCCAGTGCTAATGTGGCTCACAAAAGAGCCAGGAAAAGCAAAAGGCTTCTCAGTGTCACAACCACAAGCAAGAATTACACCAGGGACTGATAACGCCCATGACAATTGAAACCCTCAGCAGTGCAGCACAGAACTCACTGGTCTGACACTTCCTGCCAAACACATCCCTTGACACAGCCTTCCTTTGCTGCAACACCCTGCCCCCATCTCCCATGGAAAGAAAAAGCAAATTGCACAGAGGGCTGGCTCAGCCTGAGCTACCATTCAAGACTTTGTAAGTGAGCCGGAAGTGCAGTCCTGCTTCTCGATTGTTGTTCTCCATAGTCACAATCAGGTTCACAGATGTTCTTGCCTCGATGATTTCAGTGCCAGCAGACAGATTGTCGGCATCTGTATTATTTGACACCATTACAGTGATGGCTCTCTCCGAGTCCAGGCTGCCAATGGGGATCTGCACTCCGTTGTGTGTCTGAAACTCCATAGAAGCTACCTTTGTGGACACAGTGTAGTTGCTGATGTAACCAAAGGGGAAAGGATTGGAGTCCACTTGGAACATGACTTGAATGACATCCGTCAGGTTGGAAAGGGTGGTGTTGAAAGCCTGAGGGATGGAGAACTGGCAGTTGGGCATGTTTTCGTAGCAAAGCAAGTTGAAAGGATCGGACCTTTTGCCTGTGGCCTTAATTTCTCCTCCCACCAGCTCAAGGGGCTCTTCATTCAGCACTCGAGACTTCATGAGGATGCGCATCAGGCTGGAAGACAGGTTGTAGGCTTTGGGAGCTAACAGCAAATTGTGGGAATCTGCAAGCAGTTCCTGGGGCTTGGATTCTTGTGAAACAGTATTGACAAGGTGAATTAAATCGCCTGTCAGAAGAGAAACAAGAGCACAAACAGAGGAACTGGTAAATAGTCAAGGTAATTGCAAGAGTCTAGTTAATATCTGACACCTTCCCAAAACAATCAGACAAGTCTTTCCTTACTGTCATCTCACCACAGCTCTACACTGTGCACGTGACCTTCCATACTGGAAATGTTCAGTAGCCTGTGGCTAAAAATAGAGCTGCCAACTCCTCCTGCAGTTTCTCAGCTCATCTACAATATTTGGTGGTGAAGAATTAATCACCACAGGCTTTATTTTCCTCCTGGGAGGTGACTGCAACAGCAGATTGGGAAACAGGGAAGGGATGGATAAATCAAGCACGTTACTAAGGTTTTGCATTACATAGTGCAAAGCACTCAGAAATGTATAATGAACAGTGCAAAGAAGGTCTCTCTGCTTCCCACTAAAGTAATCACACTAGAATTTCCATACAAGATTCGGGCTACCCCAACGAAGTTTGGTACCCTCCTTGCTTGCAACCAGGAAGGCAAGCATCTGGAAGCCATATCTGTTATTCACTGTTTATGAAAATAACATTCCCTAAAGTACTGGTGAGTTTGTTAACAACTCTCACATTTAAATATCCTCAGAGACAGTTGCCAAAGCCAGGCTAACCCTGGAAAAAGTTCAGGGAGAATAAAGCAATGGGAGTGCCATGCTTCAAATCTTAGACACTATTTCCCCAAAATCCTGAAAAGGCATGAGCTTTTGCCCAGCAACCTGCACAGGCAGACCTGTGCCCTCAGCAATGCCTGGTCAAATATCATCCAGTCTTGCATGAAAAAAGCCAACCTGTGATGTTGAGGATGTTGTCAGCGATGCCAGTTGGTGTCACAGTGCCCTGGGTCATTTCTCCTTGCAGAATGGTCATCATGCTCTCCAGTTTGTTCAAGGTCCTTGTCAGGCAGGACTTGCAAACCAACTCCTTGCTTACCACCTGCAAAGGAAAACTGTCTGATTCAGCAGGAATGCTCAGAGTGAAAGATGAAAGCAACAGGGAAGTTCAGCTGGCTCAGTCCTCCAAAGACCTGAGAACATTATTTGCATTCTGCAAGTTATCCCTGCTCTTTCCAGCCCCAGAAAGGTATCTGTAGAGAACAGAGTTGCTCTCTCCACACTGAGGGATGCCAAGAATTTGTTGGTGTCTCTGGGAGCCTTCCATCCACCCACCCTCATGTTACAGTTTGACACACTAGGACCTGATGGAAGATGCATTAGGATTGGAAAGGGCAACAAAGAGCACACTGAAATTTCCTGAAGATCATTTGTAAGTGCCAAGCATGTCTCCTGCTGTTGTATGTCATGAGCACCCCTCTGGGGCCACTATTCCCACAAGGAGCTGTACAGGACGCCTCCATAAACTCAGCTGTCTTCAGTAGAAGTAGGATTTGGCCCTAACTGAATCCATTGCAGTATCCAAACACTCCTGAAAACTGTGGGAGGGATCCTGCCACTCAGGCATGATGGATGGCCCTCCCTCCGCTCCCAGATGTGTCCAAGAAACAGAATGTTCTAGCCATGGCCTGGAGCTCCCAGCACTCTTAAGGGCTGGATGGGAGGGACTGAGGCAACACATGGAAGCTGTTACCACAATCCAGTTCCTAGTTCTTATTCATCTTTTCATTTTAATCATCATAAGATTCAGACGTGATTCACCATATGTTTTGGTGAAGAATCAAAACAGCATCTGCAGGTCTAGAACTCCCCTGTTTTTGCTCGTATTTGTAAGCTATGAGAAGTGAAGATATGCTATGTAAATCAGAGTCAGCAAGACAGAGCGAGACATCCAGGCGGCTGGGAAGAAAGGAGAAACTACTTGAAGACTGAGATTCTTTTACCCTATCCAAGAGAAACTCATTCTCATTTACCTGTAGGTAAAACCAAAGTATCACCAGTGATTGACATTTCCACAGGAATAGAAACCTGTGAGCTCTGTGCTGGGAATTCTCAACCATTTGGGAAATTCTAGATTACTGTTTTTACAAATGCTTCATTCCAAACCCAGAGCAAACTAATCCTAGAATGTCAGCTTTTCCCATGGAACAAGAATTCTATTTCTAGACTTCGGCTTCCACAGCAAGACCAAGTCACAAGGCAAGAGCATGTGTGAGAGACAGAAACAAACCAACGTGGCTTCAGAGTGGGATACGCTGAACCCCAAATCCCTGAGCAAAGATGAACAGAAAGAAGTGATTTTTGAGGTTTACAGACTTTGAAACAGAGAAAGGAGAAGAATGAGGACTCTGTGGGTGGCATGCAGTAGTCTGTCCATCATTCCAGTGACCACCTATTCCCAGTCAGCAAGGTTGCTGACCTGGCTGGGAAGGCAATGTGCAACCAATGCCAGGGTACCTGACTGCGCTCCCAAAAAGCAAAGACTTGGGAGGGCGGGGAAGAAACAGCATGCCAGAGCAGACTGGCTGAGTACCAAAACCCAAGCACGTTATATAACTGGGCTCTCTTCCCTTTGCCCATCTGAGAAAACACAGAAAACCACTCCTAAATCCAAGAGGCAGCAGCCCCAGCACCAGGGAGCTGAAATTGCTGGCTGGCCAGGGAGCACAATGCTTCCAGACAACAGCAGAGCAGAGAAGTGCTTCTAATCTTGTATTGTAGAAATAAGGCTGGAAGAAACATCAGTCCGTGGCTTTTTCCCTTTCTCAAGGCAGGTCTGACTCTACTTGAGTTACTCCTGATGGAGACCAGCTTGTCCTTGGAGATTATGTGCACCCCCCAGTAATTTATTCCAGCACTTCTCCAGCCCGCTGAGGCCTTTCTTACAGTCTCCATCTGCTAGCTAAGAGAGCTGCTTGCTAGTAAGCTGCCCTACCAGCACTGGTATGGAGAAGAAGCACAGAATTCTCAGGTGCTGTCTTCCAGCACACGAATACATCACCTTATCCACACCTGCTAGATTGGTTGCATGGCAAGGAGCAGAGCTGATAACACTTAGGATATCTCCACTGAGACCCTAGGGGTGTCAACAAATGATATCTACTGTCCCTGTGTGGTCTGTGTGTGGGAGAAAGAGGGACAGGAAAGCAGAAGAACTGAAGAGCATCTAAGCTGCTCCTGGAAGAGCAGAAGGTTGAGGGTAGTGATAGGTACGTACCGTGCATTGAGCCAGCGCTGCTGAGATCTGCTGGATATCATCAACTGTGTTCACATTCAGTGAGTTCAGGGTTTCTGTGATATTGTTGCGAGTCCAAGTCCGGAGTTCAAATTCATTCCCAGTCTCAGGTTCCAGAAGCATTGACCGCTCATACTGAGGAGGATCAAAGCAGGCAGAGTGAGGAAATGCATCAGGTTGTTTCAGAGACTGGTGAGCTGCACTGAATTCACCTTTCCCGCACTCTCTATCTCCTTCCTGCCTGTTTTTCTCCCCAGATAGTGATCTAATGAGCTGGGTTTTCAGTAGAATTTTCCCAATTTCACAAGTGTGCTCCAAGCAATTATCTTAACAGCCTTGCACTTGACAGCTAAGTAGCACAGCAGTGTGCTGTCCCGACCCAGCAAAGCACAGTGCCTGTGCTCATGGCGATGCTGAGGTGGAGAAGGGTGGCTGCCTCAGGGAAGCATGGAGGAGGTGGGAGAATTCAGGCCAAGATTTCTGTTTTTAAATTCAGTGTTTACACCTGAGGTTAGCAGCAGGGAGGAAAAACTATCTGAAAATGAAAGCTGCATGAGGGATGTCCAGACTATTGCCTTCCCTGGGACCACTGTTTTATCTTACAACACCTTAGCTTTTTCTAGTCACTGTGTGCCTGGAAGCTGCTACTCCTTCTGATGCACAAAAATAACTGCAGCCCAGCTCCCAGCATGCAGATATGCTGATTTACACATACAAAAAAAACTGTAGCAATAGTCATTTTCCTACATAGTTGTACAAAACCTGACCAAAGAAAATTACAAGCAGTTGCAAGAGCTTCCAGAGGTCCCTCTTGTGCAGAGTGCTGCTTTACCTCATTCAAGATGGTGATGAGGGCCAGAGAGTACTCAATGACCTGTTGAGGGTCCCCCTGTTTCACCAAGCCCTGGAGCACTGTGTCCGTTTGATTGTAGAGCCAGTAGGAGAGGCTGGGGAACCCCTCAGGTAAGCCTATTTCCATGGATCTGTCAAGGAAAAGAGGCATTTGGGTGAGGTGCATACTTTCAAACAGGGCTGGGAGTAGGGAGCAAAATCTGCCCTTTAGCTGGGAAGGAAAATAGAGGGGAAACAGGTTGTTAAACAATAGTGAAAGCATTACTAACACCTGCCCTGGTAACCCAATCTGCACTGAATGCAGGAGCTCCATATGGGCCTGAAGCTTCTTAGCTGGTGCAGCTCTGCGAAGATGGAAGTAGATGATGCACAGGGTGCACTGAACTCAGAGGAAAAAATCCGGGTTTAATTTGATGGAGCATGAAGAGCAGCTAAATAGGGCCAGTGTGTTGGAAGGAGCTGCACTACTTTTGGCATCGCTCCCTGGGGTCTGAGGAACAGCTGGGACACAGATTCTCCTCCATAGGCACTGCAGGACTACACGCTCCTCCTCAGGAGGATGGGACTACAGATCAGCCTGGAGAAGGAGCAGGCACACAGCTACACCAGGAAGCATTGAGAATAGCTCAGAACACTGTCTGAAGACTTACGAGCATTCATCACCTGCATGGAGCATGCTGGAAACCATTGGATAAGAGATTTTACAGCCCTGCTGAGGCTTGAGCTGCAATCCCTTTCACCCTATTCAAACTTACGTACTCTTCACCTCAGCTACAGAAATCTCCCCTGGCTCTCAGCAGCAAGACCACCCACAGCACTTTTGCTTGCCGCTGCCAACTGTCATTGGTGGGATCTTGATGCAGAGAAGGTGGCAGAGCACAAATAGGTCTCCCAAAAATATGATGTCGTGCCTTAATCAAATCAAAGCGTCATCAGGAAATTAAGTGGGAGGTCAGAAAAGCAATAACTTTAGGGGAAAAGGCTGCCCTTTTAGAGATGATCCACAAAGACTGGGGCTGTCTGTGGCAGCAGCATTTCCCATTTGTTGAGCCTCCAGCAGTCTCATCTGGGAGGTATCTCACCCAGAAAATGCTGAGCCCTTCAAAAAAGGATCTAGCAGTTCAGGCATGATGCAGTGATTCAGGAACTGTGTGCAGACCCAGCCCAGCCTCTCCCCAGACTTACTGGTTAATGGCCACCACGGTTGCTCCCAGTTGGTCCTGAACGAGGACTGACACAGACACCACGAAGCCACTCTCGTGAAAACCTGGAGGCAGGAAGGCGCTGTGCTCAGCACGGCTGCCCTTGTACACACAGAACTCATGGTAGTGCCCAGCACGGTGGCGAGATGCCAGGAGGATGTACACCAGTGGGTCCTCTGCACTCTCCGTGTCCCGCCAGCCTGCAAAACAAATCCAAACACACTCAAGGGCACTGGGGAGCTGCTGCCACCACCCCAGAGCCATCAGCTGGGACAGCTTAAGGACTCCACCAGGTTGGACAACGTTTTCAGGGCTTGCAGTGTAAAGCGTGTGGCTCCAATCAGGGCTTGCTGCACCGGGCAGAAACCTACAATTCCCACCACTCCAAACATGTACTGATTTCATGATCATTCTGCATAGCCCAGGCCAAAGTTGCAGCCACAAGACAGGGAATCTACTGCTGTTTCTCCCCCAGCCTAAGCTGTGCATCACTGAGCAGCCTTCCCAGACCCAGCAGAACTCGTCATTTCCTCTGTAGTGTGGCTTCCCAGTATTTGTGCACAGAGAACATTAACCTCTAATCTTATGGGGAAAGAAGGCTTTTGGAGGCACTTGGCACAGAACTATAGAGCATCAGCCAGACCATTTTTCCAAAGCTGGATTCTTTGTTGCTGTCTCTGCAGCTGGTCGAGAAGATAACTGCTGATGGGAATATCTAGCCCATATGACAGAGATGGTCCCAGTGCTTTGTCTTTACTCTTCACAGATCTGTGAGACTGTTTTGGGCATGTATCTTCTTTTTCCTGCCCTTGAAACACCATTTTCTTCCACAAGCACTATCATGGCCCATCTACTGCTATTCAACTACATGGGTTAGGTATAAAAAAAGTGCCTTCCTGCCACTGTGATTTCTACAGGGTGTCTTAATTTGAGCACACAGAACTGCTCATGGTCCAAGCTTTGGGGAACAGTGAAAGAAAGGTCCACTCCTGAACTCACATCTCCCCTAAAACGTCCTGGGATACGAGTTAAGGGAAAATAAAAACAACTGTGGGAATAAAGGCAGCTGGTAACTTACTAGGCATGAGAAAGAAGAACAGAGAGGGCTGGCAAGTGCCCAGCACACTCACCTGTACACTCAAAGTGCACCTTTGCCATCAGTGCCCTGAGTGGTCCTTTGGGAGACAGCTGGCAGGATCCATTGATGGGCGGCTGGTTGGGGAGCAGGTCAATGGAGGCAAACCCTTCCTCCCCTGTTGTGAGGTCTGTGATGTGAAGGGTAAAAGTATAGCCTTCCCCATCCTTCAGTGCCCCTTGCCTCAAGACCAGGTTCATTCCCGTATCACCAGTGGAGGTAGTTTTTTTGTCCAGGATGAGAGACTTGTTTTTAAAGCTGTGCGCTGCCCATCTCTACAGAGATGAAGAAGAGAAAGACAGGAGAGGTTTTGTTTAAATCTGAAGTTATGTCCCTAAAATGTTTTCAGATTGAGTCTCTTATAAAAAGTAACAGATTTCTAGTGGGAGCGTCTGCCAAATTTGCAGTTGATAATTCAGCCTTAGTCTCGTGTGCTACGGCAACAAGAACTGGAACTTTTCCAAAACGTCTGATGGGAATATTTCCACTGTGAGATCTACTGTAGTCTCTGGGATTACATCACCCTCCGACAGAATATTTCATAATACAGAATACAAAACACAGGAAATAAATTAAGTACTCGTGGAGTCTCCATGGGATACCATGTTTTATGTTCTGTAAGATGAACGTGTCCTGGACAGTTACTGTTAATAGCACAAATGTACAATTGTGATAACAAGAGGACTGCTGAGATAGCCAGCCACAAAATGCCATGCAGGTACATGCTTGGCCTGCTGGGAGCAATACAGCTGAGCACAATGGGACTTCCACTTCTAAGACCCGTTTCATTCAACAGGTTGCAGAGATGATGCTTAGTGGAATCTATAATTAGAGAGCACAAGGGACTTAGGGAATCAGAACAGACTGAACAACCTCTGCTTGAACCACCAGAATAACGCGTAACACACCAACTAGCAGGGAGAAGAATCACAGAATCACAGAAAAAGAAAATGCTTTACTGATCTCTCAGGGAAAAAAAGTGGCTTTTGTGTAAAAAGAGCTCGTCATTCACGGCCTGGGCTACGTCAGGACTTGTCCTTAGGTAGATGCAGGCAGACACTGATGTAGGAGCGATGGGCTGTGTGTTCCACAGCCTCCAGGCCCCCCAGAGAAACATCTCCACCAGGATGCAGCCAGCACAACCCTGGGGAAGGGCATGTTCTGACAGCTTGCCAGAGGACCTGGTCTTTCTGCCCTGTCCTGTCTGACTGTCCTCTTCTCCCCGAAGTCTACCAAATGCAAACCAACAACCAGCAGGGCTGAGCACTTTACCCCAATCTTGGAGTCATTGTGGCAGTTCTGGCAGGTCCCCTCCAGATAGACATAGGAGCTTTTGCTGACTTCGTAGACAGACTGAGCTTTGCAGGAAACACACTCCAGGGATACAATCGGGACTCCTCCCCTCTTGATAAATACCTGCGAAAGCAAGAGGCTCCATCAGGAGATCTGAGACGCTGTGGGACAAGAATACAGACATCTAACAAGTAAGCAGACATTGCAGCACCTGGTTTTCAAGCAGGAGATGCTTTGCACCAGCCCAGTACGTGCTATGGAAACAGCAGAAAGGGATTCCCAAAGGAATTCATGTCAGACGTAAGCTACATCATTTTTCTTCCACCACTAATTTTTGAGAGCCACATAATGCCAAGCTGGGCCAATCTAGAAGATTCTAGGGTTACTTTATTTACATTTTTTAATATAACTCATTCTCAAATTGCCCTGAACTCTGCTTGTCCTTTAGGGTGGGAAAGATGCTACCTGAAGCACTTTGCTGTTCTGACCATCTCTCGACAGCTGTCAGTCCTACAAAAAAGGGATCTGTGTTGCAGCTTGGAAAAATCTAAACAGGACGAGGGGGGCCTCCATTGTAGTGCAGATCAAACATTTGGTGAGCACCAGCTCCAGGAAGCAATTGCAACTTCCTTTGTTTTCTGTGGGCCAAACTTTTGGTCTCACCTCTGCAGCTATGCAGTGCCTGCCCTGAGGGACTGCACCTTTGTGCAGAGCACCCAGGAGCATAGGTGCTCTGCACCGTAAAGTGAATATATCATGGAAACACCTGCACCTGTCTCTGCCACGGGTCCTGGGAAGGCTGCTACATGGGAAACATCTACAGCCCAGAATAACAGAGGGCTGAGGGCAAGCCAGAGAGTGTGAGTTCGCTGAGGACATTCTTTGCTGTGCAAAGCCAGCACCTGCTCCCTCCAGGATGGCCACAGTGGCTGCCTCTCAAGTTTCTGCCCTGATCTATGGAGCTGGGCAATGAAGTGCATGCTGCATCCCATGACTTAACCCCTGGGCTCTTGATTGCTATTTCTGACACTATCCATATCCCTGAGAAACAGAAACGATAGGAAAATTAACTAGATGCAACTCCCACTATGCATCAAATACTCTTTGCTATGCAGGTGGAAAGCCAGCTTCTACAGAGAGCTGGCTCTAACATCCCCATTCTTTGCTTAAAGTCATTTGATCCCCTAGGAAACAGGGCTGTCCAGCATGGGACAGAGCCCTCTTCCCCGGCATAATGAATATTCCAAAGTCAAAGAAAGACAGCAATGAAGACATTACTCAGTATGGCAACTTTTAAAAGAGAATAAATATTCCACAGCACTAAGCCGGAGTGCATTGAAGCTTCATTCATTCCTACGGTATTCGCAAATTTCCTATGAAACTGGAATCATTGTTTTGCACTCATGCATGGAAACCAGATAGTACGGAATGTCCTTGAAAGACTATCAATTTAATTTTTTTCTTTTTATCCTCCAGCTTTGGTTTAAAACCCAGGCAGTAAGAATTTCCATTTTCAGACTAACTATATCTCTAATTGCCAAACACACCATGATGAATGTTACTGACATAAACCATAGCTGCTGTCGGACTGCAGATGCATTCAGTGTTAGGTTTAATTTGACATAAACAACGTGCACTTAAGAAATCCTCCCTTAATAACATCCAGAAGGACAGTGAAATTAAGGATCAGCATTTAGGAAGCTCTCTGCAAGCAAAAATCAGGGAAGAACTTGGTAGTGTGACGTGTGAAGAGCTCAGGACTGCGTATAGCAGTGGAACAACTACTGACCGCGGGATCTTTTGTGTTCTCCCACAGCAGACGTGTTGCTGCAGACTCCTGGTCCCAGGAACCGCAGCCAGCCCAGGGCTGGGTCATGAACACCAGGGCTGTACAGTGAGACTAACCCCAGGTCTGCAGGAAGGAACAACAAGGACTTGGCAAGACAAGAAAAAAGTGCTGCGTAAGGTGAATATATCACGGAAACACCTGCACCTGTCTCTGCCAATGACCAGGACAGGATTGCTTATGTAGCCCCAGCAATGCCCTAAATTCAATTTCCCCTGCATCTCTCACAACACCGGTGCCTTCCACAGCACTGAGCTGAACTGGCACTGCCCCTGGGATCAGGCTGGGAAAGCAGCAACGGGCACACACAGGCAGAAAGCAACAGAGTTCTGTGGTACGTACGGTTTGATTTGTTGCCTCAGGATTCATACCCTCCTTCCAGACAGTAAGGTTGAACGTATACTCCACATCTGCTTCTAATACAGCTTTGGGAATTGTGACATTTCCTCCCTTGGCACTGAAATTCAGAGAGCACCCTGCAGCCGAGCTCTGCTTGCAAGGAGAAAAGAACTTTCAAACCCTCCTTGGTACGGGTGCACATCGGGTTAGTCCACAGCCAAAACATTCAGGTCCACACAAAGCCCAGTTACCATCACAGAGCTTTCTGTGCAATGCCACCACCAGGGTGGGACACACTGGGTGGTGCGTGAACGACAAAGCACATTAACCTACTCTTCAGGTTAGTATGAACACTCTTGTATTGCTTCTGAGTTTCAGATTCTTAATTTATAGTAACTGACTCTTCCATCAAATACTTCATAAGCACTGCTAAACAACACAAATTAAACTTGAAAGTCTCATCCACACATAATTCACATATTTTCACTTTGTAAACATAGAAAACAATAATCTTGTCCAAGGAAAATAATCCTGCATTCAATTAAAATATTCTCCTGACGTGGATCTCCCATGCAAATGTGAAGGGCACAATTCCCCTGCCCCTTGTCCACGACAGCATCACGTCATCTCAGTGTGAGGGTAACAGGCACAATGTTTTGGCTTGTGCCTACTCCTCTAAAGTCTAACTGTTGCTATCAGGCATCTAACTGTTCACAGAAAAGGGACCAGAGTCCTCCACCCTTTGGACAGCAGTCAGCAGCTCTGTGATTCCTTCAGGTTATGAAAGATGTTACACTGAACCTGAAGCAGAAGCCAAGAACAAAGGAAGCAGCAAAGTGGATGCCTTTGGCTTCCAGTGCAAATGCTTCTGAAGCACACAGGGAGGGTGTCCAGTGCTGAGCTACAGCGGGCTGCATCGCACAGCTCCTCACAAAACTTCTGTACCACTGCTCTGAGCTGGGAATTGGGTAATATTTGCAACCCTTCTTCCCAAGCAGCTTTGTTAAAGATGCTCACAACAGCTCCCATTGACACCATTTCAACACAGATGCTAACACATGTATAGTGAAGCTGACACGCAGTCAGAACTCCCAAATGATCACCTTCTGTGGCTGTGCAAAAATGCTCTTACCTTGGAGGAGAACGTACAAGACCACTGGTAAAACAACGGAGTCTGTTCACCATCATCCAAGTTTGGGTCATAGGATTTCTCCCCATCCAAGACTAAGTCTTGAGTGTTGGACCATACACGGTATGACCCCCCATCAATGATTGGGACCAGCTTACTCGGTATCATGGTCACATTGGCAAAGATGCTTTTGGACAGTGGAGTATCTCCAAAGGAGACAATGAAGACAAAGCAGTAGCTGCCAACTTCCAGGGCGAGCTTTGGTATAACAAGCTGCGGCCTGTTCACATCAACATTTGGCAGATGGATCCTGTTGGAGTCATCCAGGTGCAGACAGCTGGGTGCTCGGTATATCTCCCACAGGTGCTCCGTCTGATACTTGATGCATCCCCGCAGGTCGAGCTGTGCCTCTAGGTAATTCCTCTGGGACCGCTTCATCACCACTTGAGGGGGCAAGGCTAGCTCCACCTCCGGCTCCTCGCACTCCAGGACCTTGACGGTGACAGTGAGGTGGGCTATGAAGAAGCTGATGAGGTTGGTGGCATTCACCTCCACCAGGTAATCCCCAGGGCTCAGGTAAGAATAGTTGGCCACTGCAACCCTGGTCATCTGAGTGGAAGAGCCGTCCCCAAAGGTCCACAGGAACTCAACACCCCTGCCACTGGGCATCACCGACGCTTCAAACAGCGCTGTCCTATTGACAAAGGCGTTGGAGGCAGTGAGGGAGACTTGGAGTATTGGGTCTTGGACCTGGATGGTTCTGGTGATATTGATACCTCCCAGGTCATTGAAGGCCTTGAGGTGAATCTCAAGCAGCCCTGCAGCTTCTGGAGTGTAGGAAACACTCTCTCCTGCTGCAGTGACCACGGAGCGGCCCTGCTCCTTCCACAGGGAGAACTGCCAGGAGAACAACACCCGGGAGCCGCTCCCCACCTGGGCACTGAAGCTCTTCTCCATACCTGTGGGAATGCCTCGCTCACAGCAGTTTAGGAGCCTGATGCCACGGACGGCCTCCAGAACCGAGATGAGCACCTGGGCATGAGCAATACTGATTTGGTTCTGCACTGTCACTGTCACCAAATAATCGCCACTCTTGGTGAACTCATGTGTGTACTTGGAGCCATTGAGCACTACGGAGTAGTCCCCACTTATGCTCACCAAGTAACTCACGGAGGTACCCGACGACATCCTGATCACAAAGGTGACCTGCTCACCTGGTTCTACCACCTTCTTGCTGGCAATAATTTCCAGTCCTTGAATTCTGTCAAGCACGGAGATATTCCTGCTGGCTACAGTCCAGCTGATGTCATTTGATGCATTTAGATAGACTGTGTAAAACCCTGCTGTGGGGAACATCACTGCCACGGACTGGCCTGTCAGTGTGCCATTCGGTACCTCCCAAAGCCACGTCACTTCAGTCCCCTTCTGCAGCTCTCCTTCAAAGACCACAGTGGAGCCTGATGAGACATACCTACAGTCCAGTTCTGCAGTCCCTATACTCAGTCCCTCTATGACCTCCTCTACGTAGACACTAATTGTTGTGTTCGTTGAATCCAGCTTGTTTTCTGCTCCAATTACAACCTCCATAGTTCCAGGGCTTTGGAAGGAATGTATGATAAAGGATTCAGACGTAACAGGAGAGAAGCCATCCTCCAGGTACCAAACATACATGATACCAGTGCCACTGGTTATGGTGGCACTAATGTTAACAGATGTATTAACAGCAACTGGGTTGGGGAAGGCATACGGCTTTAGAAGACCAAGGCTTTCAATGAATTCCAATGTCTTGTTGGCAGTTGCGCATCCCAGCATGTTAGTAGCTTTCAGATAGACAGTGTAGTTTCCGGCTTCTAAGACATTCAAGGAGAAGGTTTTCCCAGTGGATGTCTGCACAGCATTGCCATCTTTTTGGGCTATCCAGCTGTAAGAGATGTTTGTCCCCTCTCTCACCACCGCATGCAGATGGAGTGTTTTGTTAGTTGGGAAATAGAGATCCTCCACCAGGTCACTGCTAGCCACCTGCAGGCCTTCAATCTGTTCCAAGACGTAGACGTAGATACTGTCCTGCAATGAGCTGATCTCATTCTCTGCAGTCACAATGACATTGAATGTGCCCACGGAGCGGAAGGTGTAGGAAATTGTGGAGGAGCCTTGGATAGGAGTGCACCGGTCACAGAGGATCCAAGAGTAGCGGATGGCACTGCCAGCTGCAAGTGTGGCCACAAAACTCACTGAACCATTTAAAGGCACAATTGTCCTGCTGGCATTGATGGTAATCCCATGTAGCCGACGTTTCACTGTGACATCCATCCTGGTTTCATTAGTGCTCACATCATTCTGGCCTGTCACACTAATAGTATAATGGCCAGTATTGTTGTAGGAGTGGGTAGTGATTTGGCCAGGCTGGGTAATGCCATCTCCAAAGTCCCAAAAGTAATTCACTTTGGTTCCATTCATGCTGGCAGAGAACAGGTAGATCTGGTTCAGCTCTAAAACCCTCGTCCCGTTATATTCAATCTTTGCTACCCCAACTGGCTCCTGGACTTCCACAAATGCTGTGTCATTGTTGAAAGAGACATTGTTGGAGACAGTCACTGTAACCAGGAAGACCCCTGCGCTCTTGTAGTTGTAGCTCACTTCAGTTCCACTCGACCTAGTGGACTCATTGTTACCAAAATCCCAGCGGTATCGGTACTGGTAGAGGGGCATAGCACTGACCTGGAAGCTGCACTCCTCACCAAGCCTCACAAACTGCTTGGAAGGGAGAAGCGTGACATTGACTATCTCTGGCTCCACACAGACACTGGTGAAATAATGAGCCTTGTTAAACCTGCTCGAGAGAGTCAGGGACAAGGGGAATGTCCCACTTCGTGTGAAGTTGTGCATCACTACAGGGTCCCCACTGATTGTGACATTGGATGAGCCATCTCCAAAGGTCCAATCAAAGATGTATTCACTGGGATTCCCCGTCACGTATGCAGTGAGCTGCACATCTGGATGCTCAAGAATGCAAGAAGTAGGGTCTATTTTGAGTACTTCCAGGACAAATATCCAAACAGGAACATTTTGGGAGACAGAGTTCACAGGATTCACAGCTGTCACATTCACAGTGCAGTTGATGTCCTTTGTGTACACATGTTCCACCACTGGCACCTGACTCCTCAGCACCGTCCCATCCCCCATATCAAATATCCAGGTGATACTGTCTCCAGTCTGAACTGAAGCATTCAGGGTTACAGTTGCACCCACCTCTGCCACCTCATCTGCGGAAACATGGAGCCCAGTTATCTCTTCAAACACTTGGTAACACTCAACTGTCTCCACACTGCTTATGGTGTTGTTTGCTGACACAGTGATGTTGTATACCCCCCTGCTGGAGTAGCTGTACGTCACTGTAGACTGGCTCTCTGTCACCAGTGAGGACCCATCCCCGAAGTCCCAAGTGTACAAGACACCATAGGGAGATGGTAGTGGAATGGCTCTGAAAGTGACCGAACGGTTTACAACTAAAACATCCTTCACTGTTTCTATTTGCACATCAACCAAATAACTGTGGACGCTAACTGGGGTCAAGCAGGTGAGGTTCTCAAACTGGTTTGACACTTGAACCACCAGGATGTAATCACCTGCACAGGAAAAGAACAGAAAAAGAACAGTGGTGAGAGCAGTGCTTGTGCAACAGTGTTTTCAGTGCTGCAGCAGAACGGGAATGTGACGGGCAGTTCCAGGGAGATGCTCTGTTCCTGCACTGCACACACCCTCTGCTTCCCTCCTCTGTTCCAGGACAAGCAGGAATGACAACCAGGCCATGCGATGTGGCAGTTTGCTCAGGGACAACGTAATGACTTCAAAGCTACTGTTTTATTTGAAGGTGCCTTGTGACATACACGAAACAAAAACACACGAGTTCTTTCTTCCCTGAAGAATCAGCCTGAGCATACCTGGGTATTCATAGATGTGTGACACATTGTGCTCAATTATAACCTCATGGACACTGGGATCAGGAACAAGGAAAGACTTGTTGTAGGGAGGTGTGAACTGGTATGTCTCCTGGATACCATCTCCAAAATCCCACCTGGAGAAACACACAGACCACATTGCACTACACCACAAAAGCCCCAGGCCTGAGTCTTTCAGGCATTAGGTGAGGGTGTTCAGAAAAAAAACACAGCAAGTGTAACGCCAAATATCAAAGAAGTAGCTATGCCAGTGCTGCAGAGCCATGGCTGTCAGAGGAGCACAGCACTGCTAAAAAGAAGAGATAGTGAATACTGAAGCAACATAGAAATACTTTAAAAGAAAATTATTTCAGGTTTCAAGTACAGTTCCCAACCAGTGTGACTGAATCAGATTTCCAGGGACTACGTAGACAGATGAAGAAATGGACATTTGAAATCAACTGTCCCAGAGAGAAGAAATAACACAGGGAAGGCTGGTAAGCCATGCACAGTAAGATCCTACGGTCAGGCAACTTGCAAAGGACTCACAGGAACATAGCATCCACAGCTGAATCAACCTGAACTCTTGCTGTAAACTCCACGGTGCTGTTCTGAGGGAGGACCGGTGGGATGCCCGACACAGTCAGGTTCTTCATCTTATTCATCATCTCCACTGTGACATTGTAGTTGACTGTAAAGTTACTGACGTGGTTGGAGGCGGTGAGCTGGGGAGGACAGTGGGACAAAGAACGCACTTGGAATCTCCTTGCCATGATGCCCTCTCCTCAGAGTGGGGCTTCACTGTGTGGAAGAGATCCCCCCAGGCAGGCAGCAGGTTAGGTCAGAGAAGAGTAGCCTGTGGGACAGGGAGGCAGAAGCAATAGCCTGAAAGGCTTGGAAAGCAGCATAGACTGGAAGGTCACCTATCTGCAAAGCCACCTCTTGCTAGACCCACACCTTTGATGCTATACTAGTCCAAGGAAGGACTTGTCAGCACAGTGCAGCACGCAGAAAATTAGTGCAAGCGTGCCTTCAGAGCTAGGGCTGGTATCACTTCAGCCACTAATCACAACCGTATTAAGCAGCCTTTAGCCAGACCGAGACTCTGCACAGCAGTACACAGCAAGAACCAGAAAGGTGTTCTGGTCAGAGATAAACTCCTGTTCCACAGGAGACGCTTCCCTCTGTCCAGACTTTTTGCTCTATCCTTCTTCTGGTGTTCCTGACTGCACTAGAAGAAAGCGGACAGGACAGAGACCAGAAGAGCTTGTGGAGAAACTCTGTCATGGCTATGAAAATCTTACATATGAATTCTACCCCTGCATGGTTCTGCATGCGCATCTCCTGTGTGCCAAAGCAGTAGCCAGCACCCTGCTGTGGGACTCACTGCCTCATGCTTACTGGGAAGGAATAAGGACAGATGTTGCATGATCAGAAAGGAGAAGATGGAGAAAAAAAGGAGAAGGCAAAGATAAGAAAGACAGAGAAGTCAGCAGGAAAGGAAGCCATAAGAATAAACTTAATATGTGCATTTGCAAGGAACAGCAGATGAGCTTGTTAGGAGCACAGCGAAAATCTCCTCAACTCAACTGGAGCACATGGCATGGACCTGCACTACTGACAGCTCCTGAATGGGACAGGCTGTCTGCAGAAAGCTCTGCTGCCTTCTCTCCCTGCTCCTTTTCCTGCTTAGCTTGTGGGATGAAATGGAAACCCAGGATTAAAATGGTATTACGGTATTTCGGCTTACCGAAAGCTTGTACACAGCTGGGCTTTGGTAGATAACGTTGAAGACAACATTGTAAAAAGTGAAAGATGGTTTATCATCTACCGTCCATCGGAAAGTCACATCTGACCCGGCTTCCATCACAGGGACATAGCTCTGAAAGGCATGAGGACATTTTATACTAGTGCAAGGGAAAAGCATGCACACTGCTTCCCAGATCTCCAGATGGACTGGAGAAGGAGCAGAGCCAGACTGGGAGGCATCACACACCCATAAGACAGTGCTCTCAGAGCATGACACAGGTGCAGGATCACCTGTGGCTTTGCCACTGACAGAGCAATGCAGATCCCGACTCCATAAACCAACAGCAAAGCTGGGAGCAAAAGCTGCATTTCCTGCTCCCACATCCTAGTGCTCTGCTCTTGGGATCAGGTCTCTTTCTTGCTGACTAAAAAACTTTCTGAAATCTTTGCAGAAATAACTCAGCTTTACCTACATCTGCAAACTCAATCTCTGCCCCTAGTCCATGGATGCTGCCTGTCCCAAAGGCAAAAATGGTTGCCTTGCACCAAACAGTGCCTTACTCCTACAGTGCCTCCTGAGCAGGGAGTGTGAGACTTAACAGGAATTGCAGGCACAGAGTTCTGCCATAAGCAGCCAGAAACTGAACACAGTGCTTCACAGATAATGACGGGCAGTTTTTAAACAGGTTCTGAGGGCTTGGCTGTAGTTCTGGGGATGAGGGATTTGAGGGGAAAAAAAGACTGAAGACATCAGAGCAAGTCCAAGCCTCCGATGGATGGATGAAACACGTCTCTAGCTTCCATCAGCTGGTGTAAAGACTTAGTAGAGCAAATCAAAATGTCTAAAGGAATAAACTACCTTGACAAATCAAAACAAGGTAAGCACTGGCCTCTGATAAATGCATCAATTTTCCAATCAAATCCCTGCGAAAATGAAAAGCCGGTATTGCCTTTGCCGGAAGCACTGCCTTACCTCTGAGGAAATTAAAGTGAGCATACAGCTGAGCTGCTTCCCTGCCAGAGAGCATGAGTGGTTTCCGCCACATGCAGGTACCAGAGCAGTGCTGACTGCATGGCTCACGAGTCAGCACTTAGCAGCAAGCAATGCTACGCCCTGACCCCGTGTGGAACAGAGCCTTTGTCCTCCTCTTGAGTCAAACCCACACTATGAGCAGTAAAGGCTAAAAATGATTAAGTAGAAGCACCAGTAACTACTCACCACTCGTGTATTTAGCAGCACTCTGCTCTCAGGGTCTGGGGTGGCCCTCAGCCCACGGATAGGCTGTTCCACTTTTATTGTGATGGTGATGTTCTGGGAGCTGATGGCATTCTCTGCAACAAGTACATGGGTACTCGCCCCCTCCTTGAGGCCGCTCAAGCTGACCACAGCAAACCAGGTGTCATTGTTCTCTCTGGCACAGTCCGATGTCAGCGGTGCAACAGTCAGCGGGCAGGCCCCTTCAAAGGGGAAGGTGTGGTTGTCCCCCAGCCAGCGTGCCGTTGCATTCATTCCTGAGGAGATTTTGACCACCAGGGTGATGTGGTCGGATGGTACATACACCTTGCCACCTTGAGGAACTGGGTGAACAACACGCAGGCCTGACACCCGGGAAGTAACCCAGAAATTGCACGACAGATTGGCACTGAAGATCCCATTGTCCACACTGGCGCTGACTGTGTAAAGTCCTGGATGTGCTAGCCCTGCATTCTGGGGGCTGATTATTGGGACCAGCTGCTCCTTGGCATAGAGAACTCGGAGAGAGCAAACAGTGTTATGGATCCAGGTGGCACCGATGGAGCCGGCAGGAAGGCCAAGTGCCCAATCTGAAGAGTTTGTACTAAAAAAATTGGTTCTGAAAGGGGACGTGGTACTTGGTTGGCACTGGAGGAATGAGCCCACGCCTGCATTGTGCTGGATACTCAAGACATCCTTGGCCCTCACAAAAACATCATCTTTGCTGAATGTGACCTGCAGGAAGAGGAGACATTTTTGGTTTGCTGCGTGAACTTCAGAGCATTCAGCACCTAACTCTTGCCTGGGCAAAGCTGGATCTACAGCCAAGAGGAAACTCACAGAAAAGCCACAGATCCAAACACTGCATGCGGAAACAATTCACCACTCTGCTCTCCTTGGCCACTTTGAACCAAGTGTTCTAACATGGAAGACAGCTTTATGCTCTATCTCCACTTCTCAAAAGCAATGGGAATAGCCCAGAGCATCCGCACAGCCTTTTGCCTAACTGTACTACTGTTGTTACCACAGGGAGTTTGCAGCTTACAGAGAAGAAGACAGAAAGTGGTGGCATGAGCTCTGCATCAGGCCTGCCAAGTATTCCCTGGGTAAGCCATTCCATTTGAATGGACTTCAGCTTCTCCATCTGCAGACTGGGAGAAATTCTTAATTTGCCCAAAGCACTCACAGAAAACTGCCCCACCTACTCACTAGTTACAGCAGCTAATAAAGACTGACCAGATAAGGGGAAGAAGGGCCAGCTGGTATTGCAAAGAGAAATTCCTTGATGAGTTCATAGCTGAGCTGGCTGCCATTGTGCTGAGGGGATGCAGGGATAGGGCTGCTGACAAAAGAACTGTTGATGCACTCTGTCGCGTTGCAGCAGTTGTTTACTGATGAGCACAAATTAGTCAAATGACACCACTGGAAGCCAGGAGGACATTCAACTATCGTATAGTTCCCATCGTCCTCTGAAGTAGGAAATGGTTCTGTAGCATTTTGTCCCTCCTGGTACTCTGGAAGAGGTGAAAAGAAAGCAGGTTACCATTTCAACAGGCAATACTTACAGTGCAATTCTACTCAGCTCCAAATTCACCATATTCTTTTCCCCATGACTGATGATGACTTCATCATCAATGCTGCAACTGCAATGCATCCTGGTGCTATGCAAGTCAGAAGAGTCCTGTTTTACTGGAAAATTTCACGAAGGCACAAAGTTTGTTAAAAACAAAGTTAGTCTCTTTTCCAGGGAGAATGCGCCAATTTGCAATCTAAAAGAGATCTGTGTTCAAGTGAAAGCTAGTCCAAGCAAAAGCAGAGCTGGCTTTGACACTGAAAACACATTAAGTAACTTTTCTTAAATTACTGTTTCCATGTTAAAGTATCAGTGTCAAAAAATACCCTTTTGTAACCAGCCAACTATATGGCTATAGCAAAAAATCTGCAGCAAAATTAACTGCTGCCAAAATTGCAAGTATTGAGCTGTTGTACAAGGAATACAAGGCTTATTAGATCATCTCATCCATCAGGAACAAATGGACTCAAGAAAATATTCTTCCTCATTAACCCGTGGGGCCAGATGGACCAGAACACATTCCCTTTAGACCTATCATGTCTTCCCAAAGCATAGAAGTATAGCTCAGAAGGTTAATTTCCTTCCACACGCGTTTCAAACACTCTCATTATTCTTGATGCGTGGAGGCAGGTAACAATGCCATAAGAAACTACTTGGGATCTTTGTGGGGAAGAAGTATCATTCCCAAGTTGCAGCTGCTGGTCAGCTTAAACTAAATAGAGAAACACAAGGTCCTGTATTTCTGTAACTATCACCTCTGCATTTGATGTCTGATTCAAACATTCTGCTTTAAGTCAGAGCTGGTGGACAAACATGCCTGAAACTGTTGTCACACAAAGGTCCAGGAGAGCAGGAGAGGCTAATTAGTGATAGCCACGAGGTAAACTGGATATAACCCAGGGCTTCTGAAGAAGAAAAGTGTTCCTCTGTTTTAAGATTTTGGTCACAGAAGCAATGGGAGAGGGGACACTTCGAACAATGCACGCAACTAGCAGCCAAGGGAAGTTTGTCCCTCTGTACCAACACTGTCACAGATGCAGGTCACAAATCTGCAATCCCCATTGTTAATCCACCACTAACCAGACTACCATAACTGATGAAGAGTCATTATTTACTTGCTCATTGGTCATGAATCATCAGCCATTCACAGGTCATTACTCCTCTAGGACCACCTCTCCATCCAGAAATCTCTTCTTCAGCTGTGCTGGTTGGCTGCAACAGAACAGCTTTGATCTCTGGCTTTGATCCACACAATTGTGGCTCTGTCCCTTTCTAAACTGCCAGGTTGATGTAAAGTTCATCCACTCAATTTCTCCTCCTGTTCAGTTCTCCAGGACACCTACTGCTAAAAAGCAACCTCAGGCTGTCCAACTACACCCACAGATTTTGCACTTGAGACTCTTCAAAACACAGAACCAAATCTCTAATCCTTCAAGGCTTCAAAGCTTCTGCTTCAAGACAGAGCCACACACATTCAGATTGACATGGCCCTCGGGGCACCTGCTCTAACAGTACCAAAAGCATTAAGAAGAGATGTCTTACCTTTTCCATCTACTGGCCTATGCAGCTGAAACCTCATTTGAACGGGCTGATGCAGCTCTTGTGTCACAAACTCCAGGGCAGACAAATATCCCTCGTGCCTGAATGCCAGCTCAGGGAACACCATCACCTGCAAAGTAAAACAAAGCTCTCACCTATCTGCATCTTCCTGGACTCTCTTTGCAGCAGTAGGATGAGCAAACCCTGCTTACCTCCACAGCTTGCAGTGGAGATGACAGTGTATCTTCCATCACGTTTTTTGCAGCCACATGTGTGTCAAACACAGGGTCTCCCACAAAGAAGTTTTCAGCATTTAAGAGAACTCCTGTTTGCAAAGGAAGTGTTTGAAGAAAGCCCATGAGACTCACAAGGGCCTGAAGCTATTCTCCCCATGATGCTCATGTTTGTTCATTCCACACAACAGAGCTATAGCAGGGCTTGGTCCACTCAAAAACCCGTAACTAAAACTTTAATAGAGAAGCAATTGCTGTAATGCTGCAAATACCATCTTCTTACAAGTATAAGCAGCAACTTTAACTACTAGGAGCTCTGCCAACACCCCACAATTTGCTTTCAATGTACTACCCATATTCCCTGTCCCCCTGGACCTCGTGGGAAATGTGGCCAGGGCCAGCTGGTTTCCATCACTGGCAAACAGCTCTGGTTCCATCACAGCCAGGTCAGGTTCTGGGGACTGAGCACAACCAGCTGATGCTGTTCCTCTCACCAGGGCCAGTGGGCTGTCTTCCCAGATCTGACTTTTCCTTCTTACCTAATCACACCCTGTATTCACTGTTCTTCCCACTTCTCCTTCTTACTCACGACATGCCCCTGCTGCATTAGAGTTTTCTGGAAGGTGGGAATGTATTTTCCATACACCTTGCTGTACTGGGGAAGTGGCTGCCCAAGATGCAGGAACTGACTTTTCTCCTAACAGCCTCCCTGAAACAGGCTCCTTCTCAAAGCAGCGCAACAGACCACCACCCACACCATCTATCTCTGGAAACAGCCCTTATGCCAAATTGGACAGGGCCAGATGAGGAAAGTAGGTTGATGTTGACCAACAGGTTAGCAGATGCTGATTTATCTCTTTCAGCCTTAACTTAGAGGACCAAAACTGACCCTTTGTTTTAAACCCGACTTAACTTCTATTCTTAACTTCTAATTCTTCTAATTCTAGTCTTAGCTTCTAATTTTCTATTATTCTGTATCAGCCAAAGCAGATTTGGGATGCTGTATACACCTGCGCACTATATTATACACCATTTAAAAGCTCACATAATAATCTTCGAGGTCTCTTAAATCACAACACCCCAACAACCCACAGATTACAAGATACCACAGAAAGACAGCAGAAGACAGCATGGCAGTACGGCAGCTCTGACCTAAGCAGCAGCATAGACTCCTCAAATAACAGAGAGAAGCTCTTTCCAAAGCTCTGCATCAAAGCTTCGCTTCTTTCTCCACTTACATTGATAGCAAAGACTGGGGTGGGCCAAATTCTTCACAATGGGAACATTGTGGTTGCTGCTGGTCCCATTTGACTGGGGCAACGGTTTGGACAAGCATCTCCTCACAGCCTCATTTTTCCTTGGCACATGCCAACAGACCTGCCTGCCCACAATGCCAGCTGAGAGCAGGAGAGAAGCAGAGCCCACCTTTTGGCTTGTACTCGCACACATAGCTGTGCTTGGCCATGCACAGGTCTGTGTTACACTGGCCTGTTGGGCCCATCCGGACACAGTGATCAGCATTTGATGGATGGGGTTCTCCTGGAAGCCAGTTCTGACAGCTCTCTATATTAAATCCTTCGTCTCTTTGCTGTGCTTCAGTGCTTGCAAAATCATTGAATCCAATCCAGACATCAAGGCTCCTTAAAAAAAAAAAAAAAAAAAAAAGAAGAAGAAAAAGAAATAAAAAGAGGGGGTGGATTTCAGGAAATCACGAGTATTAGAAAGATCTGGGACAGATGCCACCTATGGTTCTCTATGAAAATAATAACCTTAACAACAGCTCCATCCGGGTGTCACAGGCTGCATTTAAAGGAGCCTTTTAGTTACTAAAAGATTTCAGAATATACTTTGCCACCAGATAGTACATCATCCTGCTTTCTACAAACTGACCTCTGATCTACAGGTACAGAAAGCCAACTGCCCTCTGATGTACTGAGGAGAGAGCTGCACCAAAAGGATCTGGATAGAGCCGTCAATGCCAACACTACAGTATGCTACAGTGAAACAGAGCTGGGAAGAAGAAAGCTCGTGGGGATCACTGTGCAGCTGATTCAGACCCTTGGAAATCTCTGGTCTTGGTCTTCAGGTTGAGTCACTCCATTCCCAAAGTGCAGGTTGCTCACTCAGGTTACAAGATGACCCAAGGCTCCATCAGCACCACAGAACTCATGACAAGCTTGTAAGCACTGATTCATCTCAGCCACAACTGGGACAGCACAAAGTATCAGAGAGGCTACTGGAACGTGAGAACTGGATGTAAGAGTCATGAGGTTTTGTCTGAGAACTTCCCAGGACTCCTTTGGGTAGCACACATCTGCTTCCTCAGGCTGGAGTCGCTTCTCTCAAGCCAGCGGATGTTTGCCCTTATCACCACACAGCCTGGTTTCCCCACTCATAAGGATGGGGACTGGAAGGGCTGACAGCAGCTCTCCATAACTGAGCAAACACAGTACAACACAGATGAGTGGGATTATCTGCAAATTAAGAAGTATCAGCAGGTTGACTTGAACTTCAGACCCCCTGTTAGAAGAGTAGTTTGTTAAAACAGCCTGCCTTCATTAGAGTTTAAATGACCTTCACAGACACTTTTAAGCCTGTATTGCTGTGACTTAAGAGGAACGTTATGATTCTGATCAACTGTCTGAAGAAACCTGCATCTTTCAGAAAGCTTTTGTTTCGTTTCTGGTGACCTGTGGAATTTCCCATTGGCCAATTCTCCAGTGCAAGTAGAACTAATACCTGGGCAGGATTAAACCTCAGACAGTGCCAGCTATAGGAGCTCCTGCTCAACTTGAGGGACCTTCGATGCAGACGTTGGGAGATAATAAACTCCTCAATCACTTCTGAAAGCAGAAACACAGCAGGGGGCAAGCAGCAGTGGCCAAAACTCTGCAGGGAAAAGAACCCCATATACAAGAGAAACTGCCAGGACCATTTTAGGAAAATGACATGTCCCTTCCACAGTTGGAAACTGGCTGAAACCCAACAGAGATTCTGGTGGAAAGTGCTGAGTGGTCTTTCATAGCCACAAACAGCCTGGACAACTGTTTCTAATCACACCCAGCAGAAAGTGAGGCATTTGTTCCACATTAACTTCTGGGGGGAACAGCTTCAGCATGCAACCTCCAGAACCCCCTGCTTCTTCCCCACAGTCCCTCCTGCATGCTGCAGCCCATTCTGAATTGCTGTGCCCCTCTGCTCAGATGCACGCATAGCCTGGTACAGCTGCTCTGCAAGGAGCACACAAGGGAGACAACTGGTGTCTGTCTACCACCAGGCTCATGCCAGATGAAATGATTAATGAGGTCATGCTGAAAAACGACAACGAAAATAGCTGTTCTGTGAATCAGTAGTTTTCATTGCAAATAAGACTAAAAAATAAATAACTGCTGTGCTCTGCTCCCGAACCACTGGCAGAGGATTAGGGAGAATGGCCTAGGAAACCGCCTGCTTGCTGCCATCAGTAAAAACCCAATAGAGTTTTTCCTTTTCTAATTCCAGCTATGATCTAAGTGCAAGTAAACAAAAAAAAAAAAAAAAAAAAAAAAAGGAAAAGGCTGTCTGGATTGTTTCCCATCCTTGCCCCATGGGCTGGCACATTACCTTGCAGAGAGGAACAAGGGGGCTCAGTGGAGAGGGCAACACCCTTCTTTGAAGGAAGGTGTGGGTGTCCCTCTGAGGAAGGAACAAGCTGCCTTCCTTGGGGCAGCAGGATGAGAACAAAGTCTGAGGAGGCCTGAAAGGGGAGAGGGGCTCTCTGCACTGCATCCAATGGGAAAATGGGGTCCCCTAGGAGGGGTGTGGGCTGGAGCACTCTGCTCCTGGAGGAGGAGAGGGGATCAGTTCAGCACGTACTGCTCCTGGGGAAGTCACCAAGCGATAGGAGCAAAGGAGAAGAGAGCGGTCCTTGCGGTGCATGCTCTAATGGGAAACAGACTTCTGCTTCTGCCATTTTCCCACAAGAAACTATGGATGCTTCATGTTCCAAAAACCCGCGGCTTGCTTGATTTGTCTTTTATCACCAGGGAAATCGCATCCTGGAACTGTCTCATTCATGTTTATCTGAATGGATTAATAAAATAAATAGACGAAATAAAGGGGACTGAGGAAGAGAACAACGTGGGGCAGCAGCTGGGAAACAGCTTGGGCGGCTCGTTCTCTTCTGAGGTCTCATGATTTCCTTGTGCTGCAGTCCATCAAAAGCCTTGCACGCAACGCCTGATAAATCAGCGCACCGAGTGGCTGGGACAGACTTCTCTTCCCCAGAGCAGGGATCATATTTGTGATCTCAGCACAGACAGTGCTGAGGGAACAGTGCAGTGCAAAGGGAACAAGGCAAGGACGCACTCTTGGCAAGAAGGGCTGTCAGTTCTCAAGCAGGCCCACTCAAATACAATATCACATGCAGCTACTCCTTTCACGAGTGCTTTCTGGGTCACATTTATTATGTGGCCATCTCCAACCTCTGCACCTGGAAGCACTGACAAAAGCTTGTCAGGCCCTACTAGCTCTCCTGTTCATTTTCTCCACATGCATAAAGGGCACTTGGAGAGGCCATATAACCAAAGGCTGACACTTTCTGTGCTGTTTATTACAGAGTCCGAGTCCTGATGTGTAACAGATGTTTCTGGGGCCAGAGAGGAGCACTGCTCCTTCTCAGGATGCAAAGGGAGAGGGGAAGTGGTCTGGGCTTCAGGCTGCAGTCGTGTGTCCAGGAGGATGTGAGATTCCCAGGCAGGATTACAGCATTGGCTTGTGCTTGGTGAGAGCAGCTGCTAGTCCCACACCATGTCACAGTGTCCCACACCAGATGATCCAGCTGTGACTCTGCTGACCAAGAGAGCTGGTTTTAAGGTCACTTTCCAGCCCTGCCAGGCAGCCAAGCACCCTGAGGACACCAGCACCTGTCTCTCCACTGATCAGGCTAAAACTGCAGGTTGTGATGGACCCCTGGGTGGAATGTCTGCTCAGTCCAGCCCTGCCTGCTCCTGACCCTGCACTCAGCCTCAGATCAGAGGCACCCACAGGTACTAACACAGGCTGCCAGGTGCCCACCAGCAGCAATCCCACAGACACCGGTTCTGACTTCCTGTCTTTCTGCCCCTTTCCTCTTCTTTCTTCCACAGTCTCTAAGCAAAGGAGTTAAACACAGCAAGGGCTCTAGTCTGCCTATTCCTCCTCTTTGCTCACAGCCTTGTCCTGTGCTGTACCACACTCAGCTTGGATCCACATCTCATTCCAGCCTGACAGACTGCAGAGGGCTGCCTGCTGCTGGGCTCTTCCTTCTCTAGGTTCAAATCCAGGAGCAGGTAAATCTCAACTCTCACTCAAATCTTAACCCTCACTCTCCTCACTTACCTGATGACGTGAGTGACCAGGAAGCTCTGGATCTCGGGACTGCTCACAAAAGCCAGCTCTCCATTGCCATACTCCTGGCAGTGCTGCTGGGCCTCCAGCCATTCAGCCTTCTCCACCACCAGCTGATAGCAGTGATTGTTGCCCGGGAAGACCAAGCCATCGTGGGGACACATAGGGTGAACTGCTGCATGAGGTAAAAGAACAAAGGCATGATGCTCTTTCTATGGGCCCACACATTTCAGTCTGGAAAGCAAGACACCTGTCCTGTCCTTGATGCCACTAAATCCCATTCACTGCTGAACTGCACTACTGGCACAGCAAAGCACTGCCTAGTCAGCACAGGCAAAGCACAGGGGTGAAAGGAATGGCCAAAGGAGTCATCCCTTCGTCCTCACCAGGAAGGAACAGAGAGGGTAGTCCCAGGACCTAGTGCCACCCCCTCCTTTGACCAGCACCCACTGGCCTCCTAGACAACCGTGCTTACCTCTACCAGGCTCTCCAGACTCTGCTGTGATTCCATATAACACTGTGAGACCAGTGCCACCTCTGTTGCGGATCCTTATGTCCAGACTCTCGTTTGTCTTGATCAAGGAAGGGCACTGCAGTTCTAGCTGTTGGGGTGAAGCCACCACCTCAATTTCTGCCTGCACATACGAGACTTTGGTGCCCACAAAGAGGGTGGCAGTGACATTGTACTGCCCAGGTAAGGCATACGTGTGGACAGCTACATTTCCAGTGGTGTTGAGAACCTCTGTTTGGTCCCCAAATTCCCACATTAAAGTGCTGACAGCAATTGGAATACTGACATTGAAAAGCACAGCCTGGTGTAAGCTATACCGGGGCTTGAGTCCTATGAAAGACACAGACAGCTGTGCCTGAAAGGGAAGGTGGATGAGGGATGGGTCACTGCAGGCCTGCCCAGATGAATGCTCAGTGCAAAACAGCAAACAACTGGAAGAAGAGTTTGGTTCGTGGGCAGTACCACACAGACACTGCCCGTGGGGGCTGAAACCTCCATATTCCTGGTCTTCAGCATAACAGAGGGCACTGCAGGTCTCCTCAGTGAGGTTCCCAGGGTGAGAAGATGTGAAGAGGATGACAAGTTCAGCCTCACCCGTGTGGTTGCTTGTCAGACACGTAACATATTGAGCTCCTGGAGGAGAGAACAGAAGATTCTCTTGCAAACTGACACTGAAGCCGTGGCTTGATGAAACCCTGCAAAGAGACACCACCCAGGACACACCACAGGACATGGAGCTGCCCTGAGCTACCCTAAAAGGAGCCCAGAGGGGTACCAAGTCTTGCACCAAGCAAGACTAGGGGAAAACGCTGGCCCTTGGTTGTACCAAGGCTTGGGCTGGTGCAGCATATTTCACTTCCAGTAACAAACTGGAAGGACAATGCTGCACAGTCTGCAACTGAGTGGTGCAGAAGGATGCATGTATATAATGTGTACAGATGTACAGAAACAACGTGTGCCTGGCTGCAGGGAGCACAAAGTGCACGCATGCATGGACACACAGGCATGCACAATAATGACAATCACAACAACACCATTTTCAGAGCAACAGCTCGTCCCTGCCGTTTGTTTTCCCCCCCACCAGCTCGTGAGGGGTGGGACACTGTCCTGCCCCAAGCACATATGCATGGCCCCTGCAGCACGCACAGCCGCAGCCCAGCTGGGACAGCCTTGCCTCCTGTCCAGCTCTGCCCACGCAGACCAGTCACAGTTGCTTGTGTGTTTCTGCTTGTTGCTACAACATTTCCCCCCAAACATCTCAACAGCCCTGGCCTTGCGTGATCTTCCCATATCGAATCCATCCAACTGTCCGGCCTTGCTCCACGGCCTTCCCGCAAATGCTAAGCCACTTTTCTTAACAAAAGTCCCTTGTGAGGAAAACCATGACATGAGAACTACCTTGTTTTTAACACCAGCCTGGCCATATTCCTTAGCCTGTTAGGAAGAACTGTAGCTGGTGGGCTCTCCCCAACCTATCCTTATTACCTGAACTACCCCAGAAGACAGCCTTACATTATTATTTCCACACTAACCTGAGGTACATGAGGAGGGGAACACCTCACTATCAAGGGGAAAACAGCAGCAGTGAGTCCAGCAGCAGGTAAGTAGTGCACTGCTGGGGTGCTGGGTGATTTGTGGGGAAAGCAGAACAGCCACCTGCTAGGTTTGAGCTCCTGAGGAATGTTGCCCTTTGCTGGGCAGTTCACTTGGCTCCCACCAGCTCCCATTCCCTACATCAAAGGAGATGACTGATGCTCTTTCTACCTTTTACTCAGAGAGATAGCTGAGCACTTGGTGGGGACTGAGTTTTTTAGGGCTGCTCCTCCTCACCTGCCAAGCAACTAGTGCCCCGTGTTCATGCCGACCAAGGCAGGCAGAAACGTGCACCAGGAGACAGTGACAGCCTGCATATCAGGGCAGAGTTTATACAACACTCCTGACATGGAGCCCTGCCATCTGCAGAGATCCACCTTATCATGTCCTCAGGTCCCACCAACTATAATGATATTCCGCTGCTTAAAGTCAGATTGTTAACTGCTTGGGAGAATGACAGCCTAAAGCTAGAACCATCTGAGGGCTGCTCGGAGCTTTCCACCCTTTTAGTCACCTTCCCCACCAACAGCTCATCGTGCCTCCTTACCACAAGAAGCATTGATGAACGAAACACTGAAGAGAGAAAGGTTTGCCACCCCAGGAGGATGTGCACATCGTGTATCTGATGCCTGGATAACGGTCACTTTTCTGTCTTCCACCCAGCGGGGCAACCAGGAAAGTTTGCAGTCACAAGAAAATGGATTCCAACTTAAGTTTCTGTAATAGGGAGATCAGAGAAAAGTTACGCCTTCACTTGACAACGGAAAGCATGTGCTAAGTGTTAATTACAGCAATGTGCAGATCCCTCACTGTTCCCATCTGCGCAACTCCAGTGAAATGCTTCGGAGAGAAGTGCTAGGGGAGCTAATGAATAGGGAATCAAGTAATAATTAACATGATTTTTCTAGAGGCTAGAATTAGGAGAGTACTCCAAGTACTTCTTTCACTCCACAAATAATTGTTGCAATTAGAAGCAAATTACAGACACAATCTTATATTTAAAATAGCCTGCCATCTAACAGCCACTGGATGTAATGGCAGCCTCTGCAGCTAAGGGAGACTATTTACAGCTCCATTAAAAAATAGCTAAGAGAATAAAACTGATCTGTCAAAAAAGAAATGCAAAGTCAATGATAATCTTTCCATGTGGCAGTTTAATGAAAAGATGGAAACTTTAATTGCAGCTAAGCTTGATCCAAATTACAGCCTTTGGCACTCAGCTGCGAACAGGACAGAGATGGAAAGATGTTTGTTTAGCTGACGCCAGCTGGGCTGGGCTGCCGCAGGGGCTGAACCCAGGATTTTTATACTGAAAGCACCACTTTGCAGGCCAGCCTCAGCAGGGACAGGCTCACTTGGACACAGCAGGGATCCCTTCTGTCTCTCCAGTGCAATTTTCAAGCAAAAATGCAAAGCTGAAAATGCCCTTTGTGCCTTGTCTTCATGGAGAATGTGTAGCTGAGCTTTTTTCTTGCTTGCTAAGAAACAGCACAGGGTCGATTCTTCAGCTCCAGACACAGAAATGTCATTCTGTGCTGTGATTTTATATTCCTCTCCTGGAAATGTGTGGCATCCCTTTGAAACATATCTTTCACATATCAACACAGATTTTAATTACTTCAGTTAAAAATCATTATAAGCATAAGAACCTGAATTACTCAGGGAGAAGATCTTCAAGGGCCTTCTCATGACTTTGATGCACGTGTGGCAGGTCAGTGTCCTTTCATTAAGTCCCCTGATCCCAAGGTGTGACCATACAACAGGAACAGGGGGTGTGACTGGAGACAACAATCTCAGCAGAGGTGGTATGGAAGAGAAGTAGAGGAGCCAAGAGGATGGCAGCAGAGGTTTGAGGTATCCAGGAGACAGAAGCAAAGTCTGAGAGGAGGTTAGGCACAAGTGGCACCAACAGGATCCAAGAGCAGGACATAGCCTGAGGAAGAAACAGGAGAGAGTCTAGAAAGCAACTGCAGGGGGTGCAGGAGGATGAGGAAGCAGCAGCTGGAGAGATGAGAGGTAACACCAGGGAGGCCTGGTAATGAGAAGGTGGGAGTCAGTGTATCCACTCATCCCTCCAGCAGCCAAGCAGATTTAGGCTTCCTGCACCAGCTCTGTGTTTCCTAATGCTCAAAAGTTTTCAGAATGCCACAGAGAAAGATGAGGTTTACTGCCAAAAAATCACCAAGGGAGCAGCTGGCAAGCAGGCAGGGCTGGATGGGTGAATGGGCGCTAAGGGCTTTAGTTCCCTCATTAACACAAACAGGAAAGTGTGTGCCATTACATGTGGTGGGGATGAGGTGGGGTATGTGGCCCAGATCTCCCCAAGGCAGCACTTAATTCCCAGAAAAGGTCTCAATAGGGAACTAGGAAACAAAGAGGAGGAACTTACATTTCACTTAAATTAAATAAATTATCAAATATTCCTTCTTCTAATGTAGAAATCTTGTTGTGGCTTATATCTCTGTAAAAAAAAAAAAAGGAAAAAATAAGTTTAAAAATTATTCATTGTACTGGTAACAACTTCCCAGCCAACAAAACATGATCGACTTCAGTCCCAAGTTCTGCTTGGTGGCCACCTACCCTCTGATCACTCCCAGTCTCAAAAGCCACACACATACACTGGCAAAATTTTCTGCGAGGCAGTAAGTCACAGAATCACAGTGTGTATGAGGTTGGAAGCACCTACTGGGGGTCATCTGGTTCAAACCCCTCCTCAACCAAGGCCAGCTGGAGTGGACTGCACAGACCATGTCCAGACAGCTTCTGAGGATCTCCAAGGGAGGAGATTTCAAACCTCTCTAGGCAGCCTGATCCTATGCTCAAGTCCAGCTCTAGCACTTCAAGTCCTCCAAAGAGTTGTTTTCCTTCTAGGAGATTTTGAAGTAATGATGGTAGGCTGTCCTGGCTATCAGCTACCCAGGTTGAACCACCAAATCAGGTTTGGGTGCTGGCACATTTTTGAATTTGACAATCCATTTTTTCTTAAAATACATTCAACCTTCTCTAGGAACCAACAGTAAGTAGCAGTGCAAGCCTACCTGACCAGCAGCTCAACCAGTGAGTGTGCTAATGGTCAAAGCTCTGCCCTCCTCCTGGCCCGCTCAGTCTGGGCAGTTTTCTCAGGGTGCTGGGAGCAGTGGGACATGAAGGCAGGCCTTTGTTTCACCACAGCTGAGCTCCTCAAGGGACCCACAGCCTCAGCACCCAGTTCCCTCTGAAGTGGGATCTGGACATCGCAGCTTTACCATCATTTTCCATTCTGCAATCCATCCTGTGATCCACTTACTCTCTCACCTTCATCTTCCCTCCACTCAGTACAGCATGCCAGATCCCGCCTGACTGTGAGCACCAGGCAGCAAATCAGCCCTCATTGGGCTGTGCAGCTGAACACCTCGAGGAAGGAGGCCATGGACACGTACAGCTGGGGCCCAACATGAGGTTGACCAAGAACAAGGCTTACTCATGACATGTGAGCATGTCATGGTACCAGCCCAAACATGCTCTGCTAACTGAAGGACTAGAAGTGCTCAGCATGTACTTACAGTTTTGCCAGAGAAGTCAGGCTTCTGAACATCTGGACATCTAAAGCACTGATCTTGTTTCTGGAAAGATCCCTAGAGAAAGAAAAAACAGCTTTTAGCTTTTGTTCAACTTTTTGTCATTCCTCCATTGGTGGAGCTTAGAAGAGCCTCTCTCCAAACTCCATCCAGACTGCAGACAGAAAGGTTTCGGTGTGTTAATGTGGAATGGTTCTCCCAGCCAAAGAAAACACCTCTCCCAGCTACAAAGCATGCACTGCTTCCAGCATTCTATAATGTGTAGGGACAGACTGGCCTACCATTATACACATACCATTCTGCAGCATTCCTAGAGCAATCACAGATGTAATTAATGTATTACTGAATTTAAGGTTTACTTCAAAAAAATTATTCAATTCTAACACGTGTTCAAAGAAGTAACTAAGAGGTAATGTGGACTAAATTAGTAATTAACTTATGAAAAAAAAAAGAATATGAACTTCCACATCCATCTCTAACACCAAAGAACAGGAAATTAATCACACAATTGATGCACTCAGCTTTTAATGTTTAAAGATCTTTTTGAAGATCTCTCTGAAAAAGCTTAAAATAAATAACTAAGAATATTTTCTGTTTAAAATCAAGCTTGATTTTCGCAATAAAATGAACAAAGTTTAAAAAAACTTTAATTCTTTCCCTGTAACACCAACATCCTTCAATTCATCCAAAGCAAAATTCTTTTTGTCATCTGGTTCAGTTCTTTCTTTTCACCTCGTGTCCTCTTTTTCAAGCGTAAAATGACACTCAGCTAAAAAGTGAGATTTCACTGATCAGCCTCTGCTTGTTCCCTATAAACTCCAGCCCCTGGTTTCAGATGGATCTTCTTTGGTTAAAACCACTGAGCAGTACCAATGCTCTTCTTCCCAGCCCGAGCAATGGTTCTTCTCCTACCAGGATCTCTGCAGAGCTGCAGGATGGATCTGGACGCATGGCCCAGCTCCTGCAGTCACACTGCACAGAGTCCCAGCTCCCTCCTCCCTTTTTCCCCTCAGAGCACATCTCATAATTTCTCCTTCCCGTCTCACCTCTGATTTTTGTTCCCTAATAAACTAATTCCTTGATCTGATTTTTCAGGTTTGATCTGATATTTGAACTTAATCTATCTGAATGAAAAGAATTAAACCAAACTGGCAGAAAAATGACTTATGATTCCAGGAAACCATGGGGATGAATAACAGGGATGGATGTCTCTTTAAAAGATTTATTTTTCCCACTTTTGCTGTCCAGGAGTTCTTTGCCAAGCTGAGAGTGGATTCAGAAGAGCACATCAGCAACACCAATAAAGAGGGCCAAGAAATGTGCAAAATAAAAGCTCAACAAACACACTTAGAAAAGCAAGTCCACCAGCTAAGCATGCAGTCTGCACAGAAGGCTCTGGCAGGTGAGCAGAGCCAGAAGCTACCATCTTCGTGCTGAGCTGTGTGCGTGTCGGGCATGGGGTGACCCGGTGTAACAGGGAGAACATTCTACTTCTCCTCTGAGACACATGGAAATAGCCCAGTTAATTCTGAGGCAGAACCTCAAGCACCAGACAGAAGGAAGTAGTTTTTCAGCTCGGATGTCTCATGCCCTGGCCTTCCTGCTCCTCACTCAGACAAGAGAGATTCCAAACCCAACTGTCTGCTGCTACAAAGCCAGGGCAATAAGCACTGGGCAGGGAAAGGTCTTCAGCGCTGCAATAGCACTGAGAGCCATGTGGTGTCCTAGGACAGCCCCAAGCCCATTGCTGTCCCTGCAGCTCCCTCTGTTTTCCTCCATCTCCCGTCCTGCTGCTTTCAAGGAGGAAGCAAAGGACTCCAACAGAGCTGCCTACTCTTCTCCATCCCCCTGCAGTGCATGGAGGGCTCAGTCCTGAGCCTTTCCAAGCTCTTTACAAATATCCCTTCTCATTATTTCCATTTCACCTCAGAGAAAGCTTTCAAACTCCAGCCAAGGGATGAGCCGTGGGCTAAGAGCCCAAGCCCTTGGCTCCTGGGGTCAAACAGCTTCATCCATACCCCACAGCAGACACAGGACCAACCTCACAGCCTGAGATCACAACCCGAGCTGGTGGAGATGCTGATGTTCTCCACGGGACAAGTCACTAGAGGGCAATCTACAAATCAAAGCCTAATACCTTTGCTATTTTCCAACCTTGCCAACACGATCTGATGCAGAACCAGTATAAAACCTTCTGGCTTTCCACCTCCCCAGACCTCCATGAGGAGTCTGCTGAGAAGCCAGGCTCATGTGGACAGCCCAGCCCTGCAGCAGCCAGGAGTGGTAGCGGGTGCCAGCGACTGCCACCTCCAGCCACCTGCTTGCCTTCTCCCACTGTTCCCTCTCCAATTTGTATGGAAAATAACATTATACCTTCCTGGCATGGGAAAGAGGGCTGTGAACCAAAGGAGGCTAAAAAAATAAAATCAGGATAGGAAAGAACTACTCACCAATAAAACCACAGGCACAGGCTGTGGGACAGAGCTCAGCCTCTTGGTGCCACAAACTGCCACGACTGTATTTTCCCAGCCCACTGCCAGGCTGGGGGAAATTCAGAGCAGGTTCAAGACAGGGCTGAAGCCAGAAGAAAACAAAGCTCTCCATTGAAAGGCAGCACACATGCTGACTGCCGCTCTGCCCACGAGGAGAAAGAAAAATTGTGTTTAATTGTGCAGCATGTGGCACCAGGAACACGGTGTGCTCCTGGAAGAAGGCAGCTGGAGGCCAGTCACAGCTTCCTGATCCCACCTCAGTTTCCCACATCTGTAAAATGGAACTGCGTGCTGCCAAAGGGGCTGCGAGGGCTCGGCCTGCTCCTCTGAAGAACTCTTGAGAGCGGAGGCATCAGAACCCACCACCAGTGACTGTGGAACCGAACAGGAGCTGTGTGAAAGACGCCCCATGAAGAAAGCTCCCCATGCAGCTCCACAATACCTCCCAAAACACAGACACATTTGACGTATGTGCTGAGCAAAGGAAGCTTTGAGAAAACTTCTGGAAGTGGGCTCACTCATGTGGGGAAGGCGAAGCTGCGGGTAAGGGAATATTTGGTAACGAGGGCGTCAGCCTGAACCTTGGGAGCCTGCAGCTCCATCCCAGCCCTGCTACCAATTCCTGCCTGAGGCTGGGAGAGCCACGTGTACTGCAGGGAGAGCGGCGGGATGACGACAGGGACAGCATCCATCTCACAGATGGTGTGCAAGTACACACCAGTCCCTAACAACGCCAGGGACATCCCGTGGATGGAGCCGGACCACTTCTGGGAGTTAAACACACCCGGCACCCGTGTGCCCCCAAACAGCAGCTGCCAGCACCCATTCACAGAGCTCCAACGGGCAGAGGGTGGCCGGGGAAAGGCAGCCTGGGGAGCCGGGTGGTTATTTCTGCAGCCTGTGGTGGACGGGCTTTTTTTGGTGCGCTGCTGTTTTTTTCTTAATCCCGCAGAACATATAATGTTGAACGGGGTATAGCACGCCTCCGCCTGCCAAGCCTGATATCATGCTCTCATTATGTCATTTGCGGGCCCGCACTGCCTTCATTTCGCAGAAGAAGGGAGGGAAGGGAAGGGGGCAGTGCTGGCTCGTGCCTTCCGCAGCCCTTTTGGTGTGCGGAGCCCAGCCAGAACAGTAATGGGAAAAGCATCCACAGACAGGGAGAAATGTCTGTGCAGAGAGGAGCCTGCGTGCAGGCTGGGGAAAAGCTGCAGCAATTCATTAGAAAGGGAGCTCCAGGCCGGTAAGCTCCAGCTTAGCTAAGTGCTGGAGGTCCATGGAGCTCCAGAGGTGCTTAGGCAGCCTGGACACGTTCGTGTTTCCATCCAGTGTGCACAGGAACCTCTGCAGTGGTTGTGAAGAGGCTCACAGCAGTGTGAAAGGGATACAGCATTTGGCCTCCAGCACACCATGCACACCATCTCACAGTCACGGGAAAATCTATCCCCCAGCCTCACTTTAGTCCAGAGACTGTGTTTTAACAGCAGGAGCGGCCACAAGGATAGCAGAACCCATGGGATCAAAGCAGACAATGCTGCCTAACACCTTCTTCAGCCAACAAGCTCCATCATTCACGTGCCTTAACAAAAAACCACTACTCCTGTTGGCTGGTTTAAATCTGCTAGACATACCATTTCACAGGACACTGCCTTACTTTCTGCTCTGTGAATGATGAATAATTGCTCTTACTTATCTTCTCTGCACCACCCCTGATTTCAGAGGCCTCTCCTGGATTACTTCAGCCCTCGTTTACCCAAGCACAACTTCCAGTGGAAAGAGCTCCCCATTTCTGACCCCAGCACACTCCACACACCTCACTGCTCCCAGACACACTGGGTGCCCAGGCTGACGGTCCCCAACACCCAGGCTGCAGCATGCACACCTCGCAGAGTGTGGCAAGTGACAGAGGGACGCGGGAAACAGCTTGTGAGACACAAACCACTCCTTCCTGAGCAGCAAGAGGCAGCCCAGCCGCAACTGGGCTGTCTGACGTGTTACCATGGCAAATGCTCTGCTGGGCTCCAGGAACACAAGGCAGCACAGTACCCCTTGCAACAGTGCTGTGCCTGACGTACATAATAGACTTTCCAGAAAAGTGGAGGAAAAACCCTATGTGTTTTTGCATGCTTGAGCCAGGAAAATTACAGTTTTTTGCTGATCTGATTCCTTTTTCACTTCGTCTTTTGGCTTGCACCTCTCCTAGGAAGCACAGCAGAAGTAACAGCACTTTGTGTGCAGAGTGAGGAATAGAGAGATTCATGCCACAGTGGCTAAGGAAATGTAAAAAAAAAACCAAAAAACTCAAGCTCACTCAGTGCAGAGCTGGGAGAGGGGGGGAAATGCTGCAGTCCTGCACTGAGCACAGGGGCATCCCAGCTGCTGAACTGCCCCCAGGCACATTGAGCTCCCAGTGCTTCTCCACAAACAGGAGTGGAAGAGCACATGGAGATTTTCATCACCAGGTACTGGTTTCAGTTGCTGGTGCGAGGCTAGGAAAAGAGGGCTTCGCCCTCCGCCCAGAGCCATGTAGCAGAGAGGCAATGCAAACCCATACTTGCTGCCCCAGAGGCTGCATTTCATCTGCACAGATCACCTTGCAAAGAATAGCAAAGCTGCCAGAGATAGAATGAAGATGCAGCATGGTCCAAGGAAAGGCTCATTGAGAGATGCTGTAGGTCTGAGTAGAGCTGCTGCTGCGGCTGGCAGACAGAGGGGAGCACCCTTGCTTCCACAAAGCTGTCACAGCATGGTGACAATTTATTTGCTCATTTTGAATTTATGAGTTTCAAATGCTGGCTCAAGTCTCAGCTCTCTCCAAGGAATTTGCCCCAAAAGACTTTTTCACAAATATTCATCTAACGAATAAATGTTTCTCTTCCCACAGCAAAATCATAATTGTTGATATGAAAATGTAAGGCAAGGATACAAGCATTTTTGCAATGTTCCGTACACTTTGTGCTCTCCTGGGAGAACTGCAAAACACTCTCACATATGCCCTTGCAAGGCAGATCAGCCTGGAGACAGTGGGGTTCGACATGAGTAGACCAAGACATGATGTCCAGTGCTGCTGCAGGCCCACTGCAGGGCCAGGAGCACACGGAGCAGCCCTATCTCTGCCTGCTCCTGCTGCACCTCTGGGTTCCTTCCCCCTGCAGCCTGCACAAGCCTCTCTCAGAGCACTCCAAGCTGCAGGAGTCAATCCTGCTCATCCTTTTTGCTCTGGGCACAGGTTATCGCATATGCTGCGGAGTGGTATGGAACACACCCTGCAGCTCTTAGCACAGTGGGTGAGCTCAGGGGCGAAGCTGAGCACTGGGTGTCTGGGTTCCTTAAGGTAGCCCAGGAAAAGGGGCTGCAAGAGCTTCAAGCAGCACAGAATGGGACTAATTTGAGCTCCGCATGAAACGGAGTTGAGCTCAGGACACCCCAGGCCCAGCTGTGCCCACGCTCACCCTTCCTGGCTGCTGTGCCTGCAGCTTGGGGAAGGTTTGGGGATGCAACGCTGCTGAGCACACACCAAAGGCATCGACCTCCAGGTGGGAGCTGTCTGAAGCACAGCTGAGACCCAAAGAGCAGCTCCTCGCATCCCACAGCCAGGGAGCTTTTCTCAGACTTTCCCAAATATGGTTATAAGCAGGACCAGGGATGAAGCCACTCGAACAAAGGGGACGTGTTACCTCATGCAGTGATGTCATGTTCTGGCAGTGCAGCCCGTAGGCGATGGCATCACGCGCTCCATCCCTCCACTCCCCAGTCAGGAGGGCTGGGTGGGGGCCCTGCACGCAGGAGGCTCCCAGGAACCGGAGCGCTGCTGTCTGCACAGGGACCCACAGAACTGCTTGATTTACAAGCTATTTTTAGGCTGTGACTGACTTCATCTCCTTGTTCCCAACATTTAAACAATGGAAATGCATGCAAGGGGGGCACTGGGGAGTCCCCAGGGCCTTGTGCACTTGTGGAGACCACTGCTGGCACTGCAAGTGGAGCTCCCCTCCACCAAGAGGTGACTCGAGCTGATGTACAGTGAGGTTTGAACATCACTGAGGAGAAGGCACCCGGCCCTGCCTGGCCTCTGTAACATCACACTGAGAAATCAGAGCAAAGAAGGCTAAGTTTGGGAAAGCAGCAACTCAAATATTTAAATAAAGTTAATGTCCATAATTAGTGCTGCACATAAACAAGCTGTCTGCAGTTTCAGCCAGCTAAATGTCAGCCCTGCAAATATATGTTAGTTTCACGGAAAGTTTGCAAACCAAAGATCCATCAAAACAAAGCATCTTCCCAGCACACATGGCACAGCTCAAGCAAGGAGACAATGCTGAAGCCTGCAGCCCGAGTCCAGCTGCTCTCCGAGCAGATAACCACTACCTTCCCCAGAACACCCCCAGCCAGGGGAGCCCCAATGCTCACTGACACCACGCACTGGCACATGGCTCCTCCAGTGCCTACCCACACCAGCATGTTCAGAGCCCCATGATATTTCAGTTTACCATGGCATGCGAGCCCTCTCTAAGCTGCAATTTAGGAATTAGACAACCGAGCTACCAAGTGTTTAACCTTGCTCACAAAGTGAAGAGTTTCCAATAAAAGTTCAGGTATTGGTGATAGTAATTCACCACTGGGATAAAGGATGAAGTAGATGATATTCAGATCCTTTTTTTTAAAATTTATTATTATATTTGCATTTATTTTAATGTGTGGCCTTTGCCTTAATAGCCACCCTTCATATGTGAGCAAACACAACAACACAACGCCATTCTTTTCCAGCACTGCAAGCCCTGCTGTACACAACAAGGGAGAGCAAAAGGCAGAGCTCAGGGCATGCAGGAGGCAGTTGAAAGAGAATCATAAATGTTGGAAAAGACCTCTAAGATCATCAAGTCCAGCCTCCAACCCATCACCAGCACAGCCACTAACTCACGTCCCTAAATGTTGAATTGATAGCAACAGCACATTGCTGGGCTGAGAGCAGCAAGAGGAGCACAGAACTCCAAGAAAGTCTCCTTAGAAGCACACGTCTGGTTTGCAAACACTGACACAATATGAAAAAATATTTGCACAGCCCATTCCTTGGAAACCTTCTGGGGAACCTGTGTTCAGCATCCCAAAAGGAGCAGTGAAACAACTTGGGCATCAACTGCTGTGGTGTTGGTGCAAAGCCATGAAGCAGCAAAAAGAGGCCTTACTGGGATTCATGAAGGACTGACGATTTGATGGGAGTATCACCTCCCAGGCAAAGTTAACCATGCATGCAGGGCAAAGCGGACAACCCAGACCCAGAACACTGAGAAACAGAGAGGGAAAGTCCAAGGGCCAAGCACCGCAGAGCTGCCTGCAGCGCAACAGCCATCACTGCCCTCTGCTGACATCCCCTCCACACCCTGCAGTACCAAGGTGTGCTCCCTGCTCCAGACCTGCTATCACCAGAGCAGCACAGACACAAGGGAGAGAAGAAGCAGAGCTAACAGATTCCGTGGCAGTCTCCTCATCAGTCATTGCCAAAGGGAGTGCCAGAGAGGCCCCAGCCCAAACACACTGCGGGGCACAGGGCAGCAGCTGCCTGCAGTGCAACCACCTGGCGTGCCACCATCCTGCGTGTCACTGTTGCCCTCTTGGATGTGTGAGCAGAGTCACTCCTTCCAGCACCAACAAGGCTGGCCCAGTAGCCACATCTCTGCAGTCACTTCCCACGGGTGATAACACTCCCTCAGACGCTTTCCCTTTTGTAGCTGACAGTACGAATTTGTTTGACCTTTAGCTAACATCAATCTCTAACAGACGAGCAAGTTTTCCAAGTTTCCCGGGTGGCTGCTAAAGAAAAACATTTTGGTGTGCGTTTTAACCGTGTCTGTCAAATGATTTTCACCTCCGATATGTTTTACCAACAGCATTTTCACACATTTAAGATGCTCCCTGCTCCAGGCTCTCAGCAGCACCCTCGGGCTCCGAGCATGGGCTGCCAGCTGGAGGAAGCTGAGGTGGGGAAGGGATGAGAAGCAAAGCATGGGACCACACAGTCCGGATGAAAGATGCTGAGCCCCTCGCTCATTTCCTTCTTCTCCTCCAGGCAGAAAACTCTGGGATTTGTGGCAGTCACATTAGCACTTGATATGTTTAAAAATAGCACAAAGTAAATGGTGCTGCTCTGTGAAAACAATGATGCTAAGCATAACCACAGAGTTCACAGCCCACTGCCTGCAACAGACAACCCACAGACTGGAGAGCCTGAAGAAAAAGAAGCTCAGCATGCTCAGGACCAAGACTTGGCTAAACCACGGCTGAAGCTTGGTCCGGTTTGTGTTTTCCTTGCAGTCCTGATGCTGTGCCTGCTTTCTGTAGTCTCCTAAGTGAGGGACAGGCTCTCCAGATGTACTGCAGCTCTGGGACCTACACAACATGAGAGCTGGTTTGGGGAAAGAGAGGGGAATGGGCCACAAAGCCACTCACGCTTCCCTTTTGGTATCTGCTTCTTACACTAGCGCAAAGCAATGAAGTGACCCACATACTGCAAGCCACAGGACTGTGCTTTGGTACTCAGTACAGCATCACTGCTGCATTTTGTTTTCCCCAGCCTGCTGACATATATGCTACAGAGGCAGTCAGCAATCAATCTCCGAGACTTCACTGCAACGCAGCTCTTTGGGATGACTCCAGCTTGCTCTTACATTCTGAAGCCAGTATTTAATCCCTTCAATATATGTGTTGATTTCTTTCTTTCCAATTCCTGACAAATATACGTTGCTTTGAGTCAAATACCTACAGAAGTCATATGTGTATTACATCAACATCATCGTCTTCATCTACCCCATCTGTAAACTCACTTAAAAGGCAGACATTCAAGAGATCTATTTTCCGTAAGTGAATATTCCATGTTGGTTGCCACTAATGACACTATCCCCTTTAACTTCTAGCTTCTGTTCATGCTGTACACTGCATTGTTTCTCCTCAGGCTACAAAATCAGAACACCAGGTTAACAAACACTTGTACCATCCCATTTACCTTCTGTTAACACTGGCATCATGCTCATTTTGCACCAGTCCTCGAGAATCTCCCTGCTGCCCTAAAATTCCCTAAAAGAGAATGTTAATAGCCCACAGGGCTCCTCAGCCAGATCTTTAAAAATTCTTGGATGCAAAATATCTGAACTTGCTAGTTCAAGAAGGTCTAACATTAATAGCAGCTGTTTAACATCCTCTTCAGTTACTGTTGGAGTGGAAAGTATTTCATCATCCTCATATGATACAAATACATCACCTGGCTTTTTTCCAAATAGAATACAAATATTTACTGCCTTTTCTGTATTTTCATTGATAATTTGATCATGATTGTTTACTAACAGACCAATATCATTTAATCTCTTTAGTTCCCAATATAACTGTGCAACTTCTTCAGCTTTGCTGGCCACAGACTCTTCCTTGTATTTTGCTTATCAGTGCTTGATAGGCTTGTCTTCTAAGCCCATACTTGTTGCTATGAACAATTCCCTTGTGTACTCATTCCATACCTGCCTTCATGTACTCTCCAGGCTCCACTGTGTTTTTATGCAGGGTATGGAGAGGCAAAAGTAGCCCTGTATTAACGCAGAGGTGCACATCAGAATCAAGGCAGACTTCATCACCAAAATCTTAACAGCCCAAATGAGATTTTCCCTAAAAGTGCCACAAGCCCCAAAAGACTGCTACAGGCAGGGTTTGGTCCAGCATCCATGCCCAGCAGACTGGTTGCCTGCAGGATATATGCACCCAACAAGCCAACATTTTCATCGTTCTTTCAATCCACCTCCAGCAAATGCTAAGATGTAGCACTGTGCAAAAGCCAAGCTGCACACACAGTACAGGCTGCAGAGCAAGATCTGCAGCTCCAGGGGCACAAGCATTGGGCTGCTTGCACCCACAGGGCTCTGAGCAACATTCCCAGCCTGGGCACAGCCCCACAGGGTGCCGTGTGCGTCTGTTTGTTTGTAATTTTGTGAATAGGGCTGCTTAGCACGTTGAGTCCTCCCTGTGGGGATGATGTGTTACAGCGGATTGGCTCTCTATTCCCCGAAGGAAACATCTGCACATTCCAGACACATTTTGTAACGGGAGTGAAACCCATCCTTGAAGTGAAATTTTACAGCCTCCACAGCGCAAAATAACGATTGCTGGCAAGAAGCAGTGGAAAAGTAATGTTTAAAATATTATTACAGGGAAGTGGCTGCCAGAGCCTCAAATTAATCACTTGGATGTGTCTTTGGAGCCGAGCGGTGCGTTATGTAACGCCGGCCCACCTCCACCCGCTGCTGGCCCTGCTCCCCAAGCCAGGGGCACCCACACCCTGCCACCAACACCAGCTGCATCCCAGAAGGGTCAGCTTCAAGGGGACGTGGCCTCGGTCAGGTTTCTTCCAGGTACCCCACCTGTATCACGAAGGAAAAGCCCAGGATACACAATGGTCATAAGCTAGGTGAGGCAGTACTGCAGTTATCTGTACGGTGTCCGCTCCCTTATCCTGTAGTGCAATGATTTGTATCCAGCAAGAACAAAATATGATACAAATGCAACTGACATACTAAAAAAATGTAAAAAAAAAACCAAAAACCTCCAACTGAAAGCAGGAACATAAACAGCAGTGGATGCAGACGTGTCTACGGGGGAAGTAGAAACAAAACGTTTGGCAGTCTATACCAACAGCAAGAAGTGACATGAGTACAATGAGGGAAATGAGTCCTGTGCTACAGCAATAAGAGGAAAAAAGCTTGCAGGTCCTCAGGAAGTAATACTCTCTAAGCAGTCACAAGGCAAGTGCACGCTCAGGCTGCAGGTGTGCTGGCATAGATGCCAGAACCACACAGCAGGCACAAGGGTGATTTTGGGTGGCCCCAGGAAAGGCCCAGATGCTGCTGGGCTGCTGTGAGCCGTGACCAGCTGGGACACAACGGGCTGCTGCTGAGCCTGGCACAGGAGTTTGGCTCTGCAGATGACAGCTCATGGAACCCTTGTCTTTTTCCTCTGTTTCTGGCTGGGCATCCAGCACCAGGGCAACTTCTGAAATGTTGGCAATGGGTTCAGGCCTACAGCATCTCTTCTACTCCTGAGTGCAGCTGCCATATCCAGCAACATCACCTGGGCTAGTTCCTAGAGTACATCTGCTTTCCTTTCCCAGGTCACTTCCACGCTCCCTGGATTCCTGGGTGTCTAAATATTCCAGGTCTGAAATTAGATAGACAGACAGATACATCCACACACAGACAAGGAGACAGACAAACAGATATTTCGCCCCCAAAGGGGCTTCCTTATTCAAATCTGTTTTAGCAAATGCAGAAACAAATGAATCCAAGGCTGTTGTTTTAAATGCCTAAACATGTGCTTTGTTAAAAGATCCAGGCAACAGTTTTGCAGGAGTTGCTGTGTCTATCAGCTAAACACATTAGAAGAAACTGTCCAAATACACATTTAGCATTCTGGTCTGCCTGACAAGTACTCAGAATCAACCTCACGGGTTTTCTCCACTTAAAGGAGGAAAAGCAAATCTGATTAATTAAGCATCCTTAACCAAACATCCTAAACCCTGAGCAGAGGCAGCACGCGTGGCAGCAGGTGGGCTGCACCTGGAGGCTTCCCCATTCCACTGCATCTGCTGGAGTCTGAGATAATGGCATTTCCATCATTCCCAGGGATAAATGGCTTCCAGTCTCCTGCTTCGCCGTAAACATCTCTCTAGCACAAGGACGCGGTAATTCAAAGTCAGGCCCACGAATCCCTATTGGATCACAAACATCCAAAGAACTCATTTAAACAGCAGCTTTGATTGCTGTTATGTGCCATAAATCACAGGGCATGATAAAGACCCAGAACGAGTCTGCTCAGCGACTGTGAGAGGCAGACAGACAGAAGGAGAAAAGGGAAATGGTTTACAGAAGGCCGAAGGATATGCCTTTCCTCAATCCACGTGTTCCAGTGCTGTTACTGATATGAGCTCTCCCTTTATTTCTTTTTCAAAGGTGGTTGTTTGGTTTGGAGGGCTCGGCTCTGAGTGTTTATGGAATACGTTCACTACAGATCCTTAAACATCTTACTTCCGAAAACAAAAAACAATCAGAACCCAATATAGATCTGCTGGGTCCAGGACAAAATGGATTTGCATGTTTCTGGCATTAATAATCTGTGTGGTTGCATTGCTTCCTTTTAGCATTAGAAAGTCTTCTGCAATGCAGCCTGAATATTTTGACTCCAAAACACACGGATGTTCAGAGGCCCCAGAGTAGGCATAAAGGGAAATCAGCAGCTTGCCTGCGCCCAGCAGGGCCCCAAGCTTTGAGGCAGAGCTGCCCTCTTCATAAGATCTTGCAAACCGGCATGGGAAACAATCACCAATCTGTTCTCTGCACAAGCTGGCAGGAAGCACAGCTTTTTGCCATCACAGGGAAAGGGCTGGCAGTTCCTCCTGCTGCTCCATCACAGGGGACGTGGCCACTGCAGGCTGCAGCACTTTTTCCTCTCCCTACCTCTGTATTTGCTATTGGAACTACAGAGCGTATGGGCAGCGGAGCCCTTGTTCTCTCCATCCTCAGCCACCTATTGCTCTTGGTTTAGGTACAGAGGTTCAGCAGATACAGCTGACCACAGGCTTCTCAGGAAAATGGAAATCTTTCTCTTGAGGCTCCTCAAACACTCAGGTCAGACCCACCAGCCAGGAGCAGTCTGGGGTTCACTCTGGTTGCTGCCCATACTTCATGCTTCAGTAAGGAGCCAGGCTCTGTGTCTGCAGATATTGCTGCCAGCACAAGGGAGGTCCTCCCCAGGTCAGATGGTGTGCCTGGCCCAGAGGAAGTGATGCACATTTCTGACTTGTTTCTGAATTCACGTGCACAGGAGTCTGCTCAGTGTCCTCCTCTGAACCCCTCCCGGTTTTAGCACTCTCTGAATTCTGGATTTTAGTCATACTTCCCTTATCAGAGAAGATGGACTTTTCCCTGCTGAATCCACTGAAACACCAGAATCACAGGCAATTTTAGAACAAATCTTGGCGAGAAGTGATGGGCCAAATTCATCCCTGACGTCATCAGCTTTACCCCCCAGGGATCCACTCATTTTCATGCGCTGTACATGAAGAGATGCCAGCAGCTTCTCAACGTGCAAAGGGTGCAGATGTCACAGCTGCCACACGAGCAGTGCTGCAGCTGATGATCTGAGCCCGACACCGCAAAAGGAAACGTTTGGATCTCATGGGTTAAACAGGAGTTGTGCATCAAACTCTCTGCCTGTTCCTTGGAAAATTTAAACTCTAGATAGGAGACAGCCAAGACTTTAACATGATCTGCCTGTGAAGAATAGCTGTCCACACTTCTGCCAAATATTAATGGCTGATAAATCCACAATGCAGCAAATCTGGGGGTATACGGGGTGGAGACCAAAGGACAGATCCCTGGAAAGAGCTCTGGAAGAATGCTTCAGTCCAGTCATCAGCTTATCCTGGAAAGACATAGCTGACCTCGAGGTAACCCGCTCCTTCACTGCTCTTCTCAGCTCAGCTCTCCTCCTCAACACGGACTGCCCTCCACCTGTCCAGAGCCATGAAAACAATTTACCTCTGACCTCTGGCTCAGTCAAAGCCCTCTTGGGCTTGCCTCTGCTGGCTTTAGCTAAGCTTCTGTGCTGCTTTACTGCAAGACCTCCAGCAACTGCAACTTCTTCTTCCTACTGCTGCTGCCAAGAAGGGCTTATGCTGCAGCCCCAGAGTGGGCAAGCTGGGGCTGTGTTCCAAAGCCACCAACTGCTCAGAAGGCAGGAGATGAGCTCTTCTTAGGAAGAACTTCTGTACTTCCTTGGGGAAAGGCACAGACGGCCCTCATCCTTCACAGCATCCACAGCTCAGTGCCAGGCCCAGCCCCTGCCCTGGCATATACATTACATCCAAGTAATATATTACATCTTCACACCAGCATGTGAAGAACACATCATCTCTAGAGCATCTCTTTGAACCCAGCCTGAGCAGAGGTAGGAGGAAATCACAGCAGCCATTCAATAGACTTCTTCCTTCTGTTCCTGCAGACTGCTATCTCTGATCAGCCTTGGAAAAGAGATGGCTGTCCTTAATATTAAGTAAGTAATGCAGATTCGGTCTGATTTTGTTGTTGTGAGAGAATCACAGAGAGGATAATTTCATTCATTTTATACTGCAGGTTATGTTAAAGGGAGGATCACTGCAATATGTTCCTTTCTCCCACATAGCTGATGCCTACAGCCCTTTTTAAAATCATTATTGTGTGGAATAAACTGTCTAGGGGAAAAAAAAAATGGCCTTGCAACTCTGCTAATCTTCCTAATGATTTAATACCTGTGAGTACTACTGGGAGGTATTCCTTTCCTGATCGCATTAAAAGCTCTCCTATTAAAAGCCTCACCACACTTTGGCATCTAATTGTGGATTACTATTTTTTTTAAACAAAGCCAATTTCTCTGGAGACTGAGTAGGGGTTTTGCTCCCACTGTCCCCTGTGATTTTTAAAGACTTCTAAATGCCTGCCTGGGGGATTCCAATAAGTCCTGGCACAGATCCTCCAAATAGTAGCAAAGCTAAACAGGGTATGGCTGTTATTGTAGAGATCACTCACTGCCAGCACAAATACACAGACTGGGCCACTCAACCTTTTACAGCAGGAAAGTCACGGACAGTTGATGATTCACAATCAGCATTTTTCTACTACTACAGCCACTCTTTTTTCTTTAATTATTCTTCCTTTCTGGCAAGCATCCCTTTCCTGCAGTTTCTGTGATGCTTTTTCCCCCTGATTTCTTATTCATACCAGGAAGAACAGGCAGGAGACATCCCAGAGCCCACAGTTACACTTCTGCATCTACTCAACATGCTGCATGCCTGAGCCCTGGTGAGACATCCCTGGCAAAGATTGCTGTGGTTCAGCTAGCTCAGGTTAAGCATTCCAGGCGAACAAGACCAGAACAAGGCCTGTGAAACACCGCCGTCCCCCTCCACACCTCAGAAGAAGGCTGAAGTGGTTTCATGGCCCTTGTTTGTGCTGGCTCTGTGCCCAAGGGTGAATCTCACCGATGGCAGCCTATTCCTATTCCAGTAGGTTCCTTTTTGTCCTTTTCATTTGCAAAGCCAAGAGATGCTTCCTTCCCAGATAAATGCATTCATGCACATCAAACAGTAACATCTGCTCAAGGACTATGTGTTCTCCCCCAGGACTCACCAGTGCAGACTCAGGGCAGAAGCCCAGCACTGAACCCAGCTGTGGGATGCACTGCCTGCCCACCTCCCCTCCACCCACTTCACAGTCCTGCAGCAAAGGGGCTTTCCCCTGGAGCTGATTCTTGCTCTCAGAAATTCTTCCTTCATTATTCATCTGAAATCTTCCCCCATTCGGGTTTTTTCCACAGTTCCCAGAAACAGGTCTCTGTTGATTCACCTCAGCCACAGGCGTTCACTGCTGCCTAATGCCCACTGCACATCACGCACTTATCAAAGCACACAGCATGAAGGGAGAAGCAGGCCAGCAGAGGCCCTACAGGGCTCTGGAGGTCACTGGAGCAGAGACAGACACCAAAAAAAAAAAAAAAAAGGCCCATCCTTTCCATCTCATAGATTTTTTTCAACTGTAAACGAACTATTTTGTTGTTGTTACATTTTTCTGTTGAGCACAACAGCAAACCAGAGCAACTCCCCTGTCTGACACAGCGCTACTCAAAATGAAACACCAAAGGACACGGACAGACAACTGCCGTGAACTACGGCTCAACTTATTGGTCACGTTAAAAACCACTCTGTCCCATTCTTCATAAGCCGAAGATAAAAAAAAAAAAAAAAAAAAGGAACGAAAACATGAGGGTGATTGCATAAGAGGGTGTTAGTGGTAAATACAAACCGCCAGTAAATTTACTTTGTTTAAAACGGAAAGAAGAGCATGAATCCAAGCAAGAGCCTGAAGCACTACGGGCAGAGGCTGTGGATGAGCGGAGGTGAGCAGCTTGCAATCCCACACTGTGTGGTTGGCAAAGTGGGTGCGAGTGTGCCCAGTGCTTTGCCCTGAGCAGGACTGGAAGGCTACCAAGAGAGGCCTGGCACAGCTGGACGTGTAAATGCAGCCTGATCCCTTCTCAGGCTCTGCGCTGAGACTCCAGAGGGTTTCGGTAAACATCCTTGGTAATATTTGGACACCGCAGCAATGTCAAGAAGTATTGCATTCATAAATCAGACCTTACATCAGCTCTGCTGGCAGAAAGAACATCTGACCACTTCTCGAGCCTCAGACGGCATCATCGTTTCTCAGGATTTATGGTAGACACTGAGTTAAGCTGCATCTTTGGTCTTATGTTAAATCACCTTCTTGCCAAGGCTAAAAATTGCTCCACGGTGTAATCACAAACTGAGGCAAAAGAGGGAAATAGGAAATTTCATTCCCATATAATAATAATACGTTACGTTTCCATAGTACCTCTCTGCCTCTCAGATCCAAAAGGACATTACCAGCGTAACTCCCTGAAACCCACTGCACGCACAGGGATTATGTCATCCACCACCGAAACACCACTGCTACTTCACGGTGCAATCCAACACTAAAGCAGAGCTTGAGTTAGGCAGAAGAATCACCGGTGCCATAGGAAAGCAATGCCACAGAGCAAGCCCAGAATCCTCCCTCAGCCTGCTGATGTGAACCTGACCCACGGTCTGCACACCTACCAGCTGCCACTGATGCTTTCTGCTGGTGAGACCAAGCCCAGATCTTTCTGTGACAATGGCAAATGCCAGAGCAGCAGGACTGTGCCATCTCCATTCGGGTCAGGGCCCCAACAGACAGACAAACAGGCACCTTGTGTGCATCTGAGGGAACAGAATGGCATGGAATGCTGCTTTCCAGCAGGACACAAAATCACAGCCCAGGCACCTGTGGTCAGAAAAGGCCCTGGGATTTGTACTAAAAGACAAAAACTGTCCCTTGTTCAGCCAAGTCATGCTGCCCAGCTGCACCCATTCTAACAGCAACAACCCACACTGGTTGCACCCCTCTTTCTGTCTCCATACAACAGCACCTTAGACTTGCTGGAAGCTGTGCTGTGTATTAGTTGGTGGGTTCAGAAAGGCAAAGACCCTGAGGGTTTTCCAGATTAATACAATGCCTGTCCCTTCTTATCCCTTGGAAGGCCGTCAGAGAGCTACTGTTTCCCTCAAAATAAAACAAAATTAGAAGCATGTAGGGATCATAAGTATCACAGGGACTGAAGAGAGATTTCACACAGGCAGAAGGACTGAGAAACGTGTGACGCACAACTTCCCAGCCCAGCGCACACGTCTGATCTCGAGGCAGACTGAGCTGCAGACTGCCTTTGCTCCATTACTCCTTTCCAACATTTTCCACACCCTCCTGCCAAGAAAACTCAGAGAGCTGCCTGCCATGTCTGGCAAGTTCTTCCTACTGCACAGTCCCCTCTAACTAGTGCAGGCAGGCACACAGCAGGACATCTGCAAAGCTCTGTCCTCACTCTGCACCAAGGGACTGCAACTCCTGCAATAGCTCTAATAGGAGACAGTTGGGGAGCCTGCAAAGTGTGCTATGCATTTTGGGTCCTCCACAGGCAGACCAGCTCCCCAGCTCCCACGGGGTCTGGCAGCCTTTTGCTCTAAGCCATTTGTGGGTGCTTAGAGCTTGGTTGAAAATGCAAGAAGGGGTTGATACTTGTGACTGGTGTTCCCACGTAACACACAAATACAGATCTCCTGACCTCAGATGCCTGAACTTTTCCCAAGGAAAAGGGACTGGGGAACAGAATTTGCTGATCTTTACCAGCGTGACCCGACCCATTTCTTGTGGTCAGTCCAATACACTGATCAGTCTGATGCCCAGGAGAGTGGCACAGCCATTCCTCTCCCACCCCAGGAATCTCCCATGGATCTCTTTCCAATCCAGTTAACTTCAGGGTTTTGTTTTTGTTTCTGTTTTTGCTTTTTTTTTTTTTTTCCAAAGAAACCCTCTCTCAATGGCAGTGCCAGAAGAGGAAAAACCTTCAACTTCAAACACCCAAAGAAGACACCTCCCACAGCTGTCACACTCCGGGTTTATGGGTCTTCTGTCAAAGCATTTAGCACGAATTTCATATATTTTTATTACATTCCAAATCATCAATTATTGCACCACTTTTAGGAAGCCACCTGGAGTCCCAGCTCCTACATTCAACACAATTTGAGCAAATGAAAATCTGTATCTGATGCGTCTTGTACTTTTTTTTTCTTTAATTTCCTGCTGCATGAAATATGAGGAGCAATAAAATCAAATCCTTGGAAACAAATGACAGTTGTTTAATGGGGTTAAAAAAACCCAAAATCCCAATGCCTTCTAGCCTGCTTGTGCCACAGCTACCACAAGCATGGTTGCTCACACAGGTAGAACAGGCTCCAAGTCCAAACTTCCTCACTTTTATGGGTTTAAACTGGATCCCACCAGGTGTTTAAGGCCATTGTTGATCTCCTAACGTGTTCTGTAGCCTGACTAACACCGACTGGGTTATTTTTCCCTCTTATTTGGCTTGTTTTGGCTCCATCTGCCTGTCATAGCAGACAGCAGAGCAGAACAGAGCAGCACAATCCCAGGTGAGTGATAGACAGTGTTCTGGATGTGGGTACAACAGGGATAAGAGCTCACCAGCTACTCTGTCACTGAAAAGGCGTAGGGACAAGTGGTGCCATTCCTTGATTCAGTGAGGCCAGCTGCAACTGATGCAGCAGAGTGAAACAATAGCAGAAGGACAAATAGAGGCCATAGCCAGTGAAGTTGGAGGAGAAAGGTGACTGCCCACCAAGCTGCCTTCATTGCTCAGAAAACTGCTGCAGTACCTCGGCTATATTAGCCAGGCCTTTCTGCATTTGTACCAGTGCTATTAAAAGCAATATTTAGCAACACTTTGCCCAGTACTTTCAGGAGATCGGGGATTTTCTTACCCACTTCCCCC
>JAOWBP010004330.1:6138621-6152180 GCA_028571105.1 Tragopan temminckii
GTAGGCATCCAGGTGGGTCTTGAATATCTCCAGAGAAGGAGACTCCACAACCTCCCTGGGCAGCCTGTTCCAGTGCTTCATCACCCTCACCGTAAAGAAGGGGCATTGCTACAACAGTGGGAGAAGGAGCTCTGCAGGGCAGCGTGCAGCTCATCAGGGGGGGATTTTCATGTCGGGTGGTGCAGGAAGCCCATCCCCGGAGGAGAGCATCCACCCCGCAGCTGAAACTTCCTCCGTGGGATATTTTTAGTGAAACACAAAAGCGAGAGGCAGATAGAGACAGGAGGAGCTGCACCCTGCTGGGTGCCTTTGTTCCTGGGGCTGTGTGCTCCCAAAGGGACAGAGGGGTCAGCCCTGGAGACCTGTGAGGGGACTGCAGTGCAGGTGGGTGAGTGCATCCTGAAGCGTCCTGGTGACACTGCTGACACCAGGAGATATGAGCCTGCTGCATCCCATGGTCCCTCCCATCTGCATCCCTGGATAATTGAAGGCTTTCCTTCAAAATATTTTAAAACACCAATATCCAGTGGGAGTGGCTCAGAGTGCAGTGTGCTCCAACAGTCAGCTCCAGCCCCTCTTGCTCACAGGGATGCTCTGAGCAGCTTGGTTTAATAACAGCCCGCTCCCCGCCAGCCACTTGGAGGTTCTGTTCAATAGCGCAATTATTAAATGGTTTCCAATAAATTGAAATTGTTCTGCCAGGAGCTGGGCCTTCTGCATGCGCCTTGGCAGCAGTGCTGTGTCTGTGCTGTGACTGCTGTGTCCGTGTGAGCAGTCTGGGACAAGGTGGTGGTCACATTGTGGTGCAGGGGCTGCAACCCCTGGAGTGGCACAAGTTATGGGGCTGGAAATCAGCAAGGCAGACTTCATTAATTTTGCAAGGTGTTTCTTGTGATGAGTTTGCTTTCGCGTGCAAAGCAGTCTGTTTTCATAAGTACTTTGATTTCTAACATGCTCAATGCTTCAGAGCTCACTGCCTTAAAACCATGTTGTTTTTGTGCTGCATTACTTATTCCTAAGCCCCCCCAAATGAACTGTAGGGGCCATGCAGTCCTGTTGTCCCTCCAGCACCATCCCCAGTGCCCAGCAGCGTGTGCCTGGCTCCTGTGCTGGTGCTGCTGTGGGCGATGCTCTGGGCACATCCCTGGTCCGTGTCGGTGCATGGGACTGGAGATTTGCTGTGACCGAGGGAGGCAGCAGGCGCGGGGGAAGGTGTCAGGGTGACATCAGTGCTTGTGGGGAGTGAAAACACATGGAGCAAATGTGCTGCAAAGCCGCTGTACGCTGCACAAGTTCCTGGGCTGGAGGGGGCTGCGGCTTCCAGCTGTAGGGCAGGCATGCTGTTTCCAAATGGGGGTTTAAAGAGCTCTCTTTAATCTGCAAGGCAATATCCCTGTGCCGATTGCAGCCATCACAGTGCACGAGTGAGACGCGATGGCTGTGTCATTGCCTCTCAATGTGTTTTGTTCTGCTCTTTGGCTGGGGAGACCGAGACTGAGAAGTTCAGTGATTTACCCAGTGTTACAGGAGAGCTCAGCACGTTCAATTCAGGTCCAGTTTTGGCTCTCAGCACTTGGCTCTGTCTCTCGGCATGGAGCTTTTACAGGAGGCGGCCTCTGGAGGCTCCAGGTTGGGAAATAAGAGAGAAAACTAAGCTCTTAATCAGCACAGGGCTTCTCTTGGACCATACGTTTCTATACATAAGGAATTAAATCCTGGATTGTAGACATAATTATTTCTGGCAAGATCCATATTGTAATTTAATTTCGCTGCTGCTCTTGCCTGTACCCCCCAGTGTTTTGGTTCCACTGCTGCATGCGCTTGGGCCGTAGCCAGACTTGGAGCTGGGTTTTTGGCCAAGTCTCTCCTTTCCCACTAACGTTGTGCATGAGTCTGCTGTGGGGTGAGTGCAGAGATCCATTAGCAGTGAGTCCTGAAAGCTATGTTCAAAGCAGTGTCACCAGTAGGGAAAGGGCTGTTTCCTGTGGGCACTGGCGCTGCAGCATGTGGGGTGGCTTTGTGCACTCCTCCCCTCTGTTGAAGGGCACTGAGCTGTGCTCCCCAAGGTGCTGGAGTGGCAGATGGAGGGAATTGGGCAGTGGTGAGTTGGTGGGGTTGTGACACAGACCCTCGGTGCTGCCAATCCTGTTAAGTGCAGCCCCTGTCCCCGCAGGAGTCCCTGTGGCGTTATGTCACTAAACCCTCTTAGGGATTTACAGGGCTTAATCCCCTTGGAGAAATGAGCGGCACAAAGGGCAGCGAGTGGGCTAATCCCTGCTCACTACTCTGTGGGTTGACCTCCTGCCCCGGTGTGTTCCATGGGAATGGGACTGTATCACCCCCCAAATGCCTGATGGGGCTCATGGGGCTTCAGCTGCTCCTGCCGTGCCATGCATGGCATTCAGCCTCAGTCTTCCCCATCCCTGTGGGCTGAGCATCTGTTGAGAGCAACCTGAGAGCATCCCAGGTAAAGCGGTTAATTCTGGCCCTGTGGGTGCTCACAGTTAGCGGGATTTAATTAAGACAAGCCCTAATTTGTACTAAGAAGGATGAATAGTACTTTGCCTAGAAAAGCACCCTACTCTTGCCTGGAAGCGGTGCATGAGCACAGGGCTTGCATTGATATAGGGGCTGTGTGTGCCCTGGGGATGGGATGTGTGTGCAGTATGCTGGAGGGGCATCCCCAAGGCAGGAATAAAAGCTGTCCATTGGTTGCTGAACATCCCAGAACCCCGACCCTCCTCTGCCAGCCCAGGCCATGTCTGTGGCAGCTGCTTTTGGTGCTGCTTTGGAGTTCTCATTTCTATTCTGCTCTTCCCACAGAGGCAGCCTGCAGCAGGGGGGATTCAGAAAGGGAAAATGGTGTCAACCAAGCACTGGGCTGCTGGGAACCATGTGCTCACCTCCCCATGGTTATCATTGCCTGCAGCCAGTGCCCAGTGCTGGCACCAGTGGTTATCGGGGCTCCTTGTGCCTGTGCTGCACGTGCTCGGCATGCAGAACTGTGCCACAGCTGCTCCTTATCTTCCCCCACATGGCCACCTTGGTGGTGATAAACGCTCGGCACCCTGCAGCCTTAAAGGTGATTGCTAAGGTCGTTTCCAACCCTAGCCCTTCTATGATCTGCTGCCGTTTGGAGCTGGGTTTAAAATGTGGGTTTGGAGCAGAGCGGTACAGCTGTATGGGAAGTAGCTTTGTTCCCCATCATGTCAGTTCTCAGTTCAGTCCTGTGTCCCAGTGCTGGTGACAGCTTGCATCCCTTCACATCACTGCAGAAGAGGCTGGGTTACAGACATGGAGAAGAGACTCTGTCAGAGCTGTAGGATGTGGGTGATGTGCCCAGCTCTGCTGTGGGCAGGTTTGGTGCAAAAGCTGTGAGCTGTGGGGCTTGGGGAGGAGGGAATAGTTAGAGGGACATGCTGAGAGCCAGGGTCCAAGTGCCTCATTCCATGGGAGCTGCATCCCTGGATATTTTATTGCATGGCTTTTAAAACCAAAAGGCCTTCCATTGAGCTAACCCCCGCCATGGGTGCTGCAGTACTGCCTTTACTTTCATTCTAAGGAATGCAGAGGATGTAGGGAGCCCTCCCCCCGCCCCGTTTCCTCCAGCGAGCCGTGCCGCCTGGCCATGACAAATATTAGTGGTAAACTATTGAACTTCCCCGGTGCTCCCGGAGCTCACAGAGCAGCGCCTGTTCCCCCGCTGCATGGGGCTGGGCACTGGGGCTGTGAGGTGGGCACCAGACATGGGGCGTGCTGCAAGCAGCACCCATAGCCCTGCCTTTAGCTTTACCCTAGGGCTGGGAGAGGCTGCATGGGGTCAACAGAGATGAGAGCCCTGGGCTGTGCCCTATGCCATGTTTTGCAGGCACTGGGGTTTAGCGGCGAGTGGCCTTGCGGTGTCCATTGCATGGTGTGAGCCCCTGCAGCATCATATGGGAGCTCTGCCATTCCCAGGAGGGTTTTCCTGAGCAGTTGTGGTCACTGCAGGGCATGTGCTGGCTGGGGGCATCGTGGTGACACCCAGTGCTCCCCCCATGCAGTGGGAGCACAAAGCTGATAAGACTGGATTCCTGCTAATGACAGGGATTATTAAAGGCAGTTAACGGGGTCAGCATTAATGAATGATGCAGTGATTGCTCAAGACTTGGCCTTGGTGAGAAGCTGGGGAGTCCAAAGGGCAGCTGATGCTGTGAGGTCGGTGCTTTTATGGGGGTGGCTCTGGCAAGAGTTGTTGTCCCAGCTCCTCTGTCAGCAATCTCAGCCCACATGTGGGATGTGCTGGAGCTCTGCCCTGTGAGGTGGCAGGTCTGTGCTCCATCGCCTGCGCTTGGAGAGGTGTTGGGGGCGTGGAGATGTGGTGGCAGTGGGACTTTGGGACAGAGTGGGGTTTATGGTAGGGGTGGGAAGGATGTGGGAAAGACGTTTTCCCCCTTCCCTCAGCCTGGCACAGTGCAGCCACTGCTCCTTGCCTTCCACCTACCCACAGGCACAACTCCGTTGGCTCTGCTGTATTGCTGGAATGTTGATCCCATGTTTTTCTTTGTGAATACATTCCCAGCCCACAAGGACTTGCATTACTGCCCTGTTATCATATAGCGATTCCCCTCTGGAGCAGGGAGCTCACAGGCTTCCCAACTTTGCGTTTCCTTGGCAGATTGCACTGGAAAAGTTTCTCTCTCTGAAAGCAAACACATGCACGTGGCGTTTTCTGTTTCTCTGTCCTGCCCCCTCCGTTTTTCTTCCACCACTGGGGCCAGCTGCTCCCTGCCAAGCACGCGCTGCTGCACCCGCCCCGTTGGGTGGGAATGCATGTGCTGGGAGAGAGGGGTTCCCTCGGTGTCCGACTCTGCTCCACCACCAGCCAAGGGGGAGGGAAAAAGGCTGCATCTTGCAGTGTCTTGCTGGGAAATTCCCCAGCTAGCAGGGATTCCTGAGAAATGACATGGAGATTGCAGTGCTTGGCACTTGTATCAGCAGGGCTGGGCTGAACTCATGGTGAGGATGGTGGTGCCCAGCATAGAGCAACTGCGTTGCCCTGGGGTCTCTGTCTGGCATGTCCCCACCAGGTACATGCGGCCATCACCAGGGAGTGCTGGCTGTGGCACCCCGTGGCATGCCCTGTGCTGTGTGGGGATTTGTCGTGCTGCAGAGCAGCACTGGGGGATGTGGAGAGAAGTAAATCTAGGCTTAACCCCGCTTCTTAGGGCATCAGCACTCAGTGAGGCCACGATCTTGTTTCTTTGGCAGCAAGTTACTGGGAGGTGACACGTGGGTGGAAGGCAGGCTGCCAGCAGGATGGTCTCCCCATCGTGCTCCCTGGTGTGAGATGCCCATGGAGTGCCTGAGTCTGGCAGCACTGTCACAGCAGGGCTGGGGCTCCATCACTGCCCCTGCCCTTTGCATCCTGCTTATGTTCCCTCCTGATGGACGTTTTCTGAGGGTACCATGGCTGTCCCAGGAGGGGCTGTGGCCAGGGCTCAGCTCTGTGTTATAGCATGGTGCAGCCTGGGGGAGATCTGGGTGCTGCAGAGCATGGCTTGGGGAGGGTGATGCACAGCATGGTGCTGATCTTAGTGAGGTGCCCACTGCTCTCGAGGAAGCGCAGCATTTTGGCACTGCCTCTGCTCTCGAGAGCTGGCAGGGTTGGGGCTGGCAGGCGCAGGGAGCGTTATCTTACAGCAACATGCAGCCCTGAGCAGCTGAGGCTTAGGGGCTTTGCGCTGAACCACAGTGCTTGTGCTGCACATGGGTGTCCTCCTGCGTGCAGCACTCAGTACATGGCTCATTCCATTCTTGCAGGGCTGTGCCTGAGGCCAGAGCAGGACCAGGTGAGGGACAAACCTGCTTGGGGTGTGTGGCTGTGTGCGGAGCTTGCTGTCAGTCCCCATATGCAATTGGATGGGGACAGTGCTGTCACCACCCCGACCTCAGTGCTTTCTCTACTGCAGCAGTCCTGATAGGAGCTGAGACCTCACTCACTAAAAATATCCAAATTCTGCTATCAGCTGCAGCTTGGCTGTAGGTCCTGCTGAGTACCCGGGTTGGATGCTTTCCACTGCTAATTGGAATCACTTTGCTGTCTGTGAGCCTGCCTGTGATGCTCGTTTGCTCCCTTTGTGCCGTGCATTGGGCAGCATCCAGCCAGCGCCGTGCCTCATTTGTGTCCTCAGCGCCCAGAGCAGCGCTGTCAGAACTGAGTTCCTCGAGCACCTGCCTGCTGCAGGGCTGCTTGCAGGAGGAGTGATATTAAAGAAAACAGTGCAAATCTGTATTATGACTTTTGCCCTTAAAAAAAAAAAAAATATATATATATATATATTTTTGGTGCTTCTATTGCTCCAACCCAGCTGGTGCAATTGAGATAATTGAAGCAATTTAAATAATAGAAGCAATTGAGCCTGGAGCTCATGTTTGGTGCTGGCAGTGGTGTTGTGCTGCGCTTTGGGGCAGTGATGACAAAGCTGCGGGGCTGGCAGAGATGGGGACACTGCATCCTGGGGTCACACTGCTTGTCTCCTCCCCTTTGAGATGCATGGTGGCAGAGATGTCCAGGCTATGTGGTGGCAGCTTGCTGATTTGGGACACTTTTAGGTTTCTGTCTATTTGTCCTCAGCACTGTTTTGGGCCGAGGGGCTGCAATTTTGGGGTGCTGTTAGCACTGCTGTACCCATTGTGCATCGTTCCTTCAGCATTTTGTGCCTTCCAGTTGATGTTTGTTCTCTGGGGAGTGCACAGAACTTTCTCCTGGCTGCAGTGTCGTGCTGGTGTGGGGAGGGTGCTTTAAGGAAAGGAGTTGTAGAGCAGCTGTCAGTCAGCTGCTGGGTCTGGGTTGCAGAACAAAGTGAGATTTTCACTCCTGGTTGTGACTGTCTGAGCCAGGACACCTTGGGTGATGAGCAGGGTGGTAATTAGAGCTATGGCTGTATAAAAATGGCAGCAGCGTGATTACTGTGTGGAGGCTGAGCTGCTCCTACCCTGGGGTTATTCCTGGCCTGGGAGAGAGCAGCCGTCTCCTGGCTGAAAAACCTTTCAATTAGAGCCAGTAAAGTGAACCTTGTGGCTGTGGCACCTCTGGGTGCTGGAAATGCCACTTTCCTCCCCAAAGCCTTTCCAAGCAGCCCACACGTCTCAGCTCCTCCCCGGCACCACAAGGGGGGAACATCTGCTGTGCTTTCCATGGGACTGACATCCAACTGGCCCTCCCCCCCTCTCCCTTGTTATTTATAGCTTTCCACCAACATCTGGAGCTGTGTTTGGCTCTGGCTGCCTCCAGGGCTGTGGGATGAAGCTGGGTGAAATGTGTGGCTGCAGGAAGCCTCCAGCACCCCGGGTTACATCTGGGGCTGTCAGGGGGTTTGGGGAGCCCTGCAGCATCTTGTCCCTGTGCTTCCCAAAGCTGAGCAGCAAACCCCTGCTGGCAGCAGGGACAGAGAGTGAGTGGACCTGGAGATGCTGTGTCCGGGGACCCTGTGCTGCTGTTCCATGTGCTGCAGCCCTGATCCCTTCCTGCTTTGGGTTTTCCCCTTTGTGGCATCTCCCGATGCTGGTGCTGCCACCTGGGGTGAGAGCAAAGCAGGCAAGCAAAGGGGCCATTTTCTGCCCAAAACTGTGTGCAAAAGGAGAGGAAACGCCACGGGAGCTGGCTTGAAAGAAAGTATGTGAACAATGCAAATTAGGCAGGAGTGATCCTGCCTGTGTTTTCTCCAACTCCACTGATCCAGAGGTGGAAAACCTGTATGTGTCGCAGGGTGATCTGCCCTTGGGGGGTATCCAGCTCCTATAGCAGTACTTAGAGGTGGTGTGGCTGCACCAGATAAACAGCAGTAACCCTGAGCTGGGGTGGGTATAGGGCTGGGGGCTCGTGCTAGGGCACCCTGGTACTGAGGAGCTCCATCATTTTGTCCCTTTTCGATGCGAGTGATGTGTGTGTGCTCCAGCCTCATTCTCCTGTTCAGGACAGTTCTGCATTCCTGCTGGATCCAATGCTGTATTTCTGGAATAACCCCTATAGCGTGGCTTTGTAAGGGGTTTTAGCCTTTAGTGTTCATCTACAAAGCGTGGGTGGCTGGAGGGTGATGTTAGACCAGTGCTCAATTCTGAGCGTCCCAGCAGGGTGAGCCTCATTGCATGAAGGCGTGATGGGTTCCGGGAGTTCCATGGGGCAGATGGGTTTTGTTGCAGGGTGGGATGCTGCTCCCACAGCCCTTGGTCCAAACTTGGGGATGGCAGTGCTGGAAACCTCAGGTGCTGCAATAAAATCATGAGAACTGGCAACGCCCAAACAGATTATTATTATTTTTTTAATTTTCCCTTTTTAATTGGAAGTGTTTCATTGTTACTTAATGTCTTGTTTGTGCCTTTTTAATGGAGCCAGCTTGCACGGCTTCCTTCTGGTATGGCGGTGGTGTGCCTGGAGCTGTGGCACTGCAGCTTTGTGTTGGTGCAGCTCTTATCTGCGCGGACACATCCGCACCGGTGGGTGTGTGCATGGAGCAGCAATGTAGGGCAAATGTGACATCCATGGCTTTTTAATCCCATGTATGAGATCAGTGGGTGCTATAGCATCTGGATGCCCCCAAAGAAGATTGCTGATTGCATGCAAGGAGAGAAATACGAAGTCATTTTTTGTTGGTTTTGCAGTGTGTGAGTGCAGCCATGTGTCTGCAGGACTTTGGTGCCTGGTGGGATCTGGAAGAGTGTGGCTGGGACGTCCCAAAGGCAGAACATCCCTGGGAGCTCAGGAAACATCTTCCTAACAGGGAAATGTTGGCACAGGTTGTGATGAGAATGAATAGCAGAGCTGACAGGAGGAACAGAGTGCATCAGTGCAGAGGGCTTCATCATGTACTTAAGGCTGAGCAGAGGGAACTTGGGTTTGCTCAGTCCCAGAGAGGGGTTTGTTGGAGCGCTGTGGGTTCCAGCAGCTGCAGACAGCCACAGCTGGGAGCTTTGGGGGCAGAGACAGCATTTGGACAGGTCTTCCTGGGGAGTCTGGAGCTGATGCTGGGGCTGAAATGGGAAAGATTTTGAATCATCTCAGTGGTGGATCTTGGCTTCAGGACATGGTGGTGGGAGCAGAGCGTGCCCATGCAGGGCACAGTGCTGGGTACCCCACAAAGCTGCTTCGGAAGTCCTCTTCCAAGCAGCTTCTGTGCAGTTTATTTTAGGGTTGATGCTGGTGGAGCCCAGAGCCCTGCTTGCTGGCACTGTGCTCATTTGGTGACTGGTGTTTTGGAACTGCTGCTGGAGCCATGGCTCCTTAAAACTGGAGTAAAATGGCTCATAAAGGTAATTTCTAAGCCCCAGTAGGTGATTCTGGATGTGTTCCTTTCTGTTCCCAGTGCTTGGAGCCCTGCGCATCCCTTGAGGTCACACTGAGCCTGCTCCAACATTGAATCATTTCCTGTTTTCCTCGGCTGCTGCAGAGCTGGAAGTGTTTGCAGATGGGTTGAACCCACAGTGTGGGGGCATGGGAACGCAGGGCTGAGCCTGCAGTGAGCCCCGAGTGCTGTGCACCGTGTGTGCTCTATGGGGGCTTTTTCTTTGGGAAAAATGTGCATGAAGGGGTCACTGCTGAGTGGGTGTGTAAGGGTGAAGGAAGCCCCAGGTGTTTCTTGGTTAGAGGTGCCCAAAGGAGGTCCCCACCCACCTCTACCAGTTGCCTTTAGCTGGGAGATAGGGATGTCTTCTCCAGCATTTTTTTATTTTTTGGCCAAGTTGGGAACAGTGGGGAAAATTTCACATGTTTTTATTGTTATTTTAAATGAAAGGTTGTCAGAGATCATTCTACCAATAGATAGATAGATATCTGAGGTCTGGTAGCAGGTGGGAGCAGTGTTGCTTTCCATGCAGACTTAAAATGGGAATGTTTTCCTTAAACCACAGACCAAAAAAAACCAAAACCCAAAGGCACTCCTATTTCTGAGCAGCTCCTGCCCAGGACATGGCTGTGCTGCTGTGCCTGGTGCACGAGAACAGTAGAGGGATAAAACCTGCTGTGTGCTGTTCCCTGTTAGCCCCAAGGAGCCATAAAGCATTTTGCACGTGATAGAGGTGAAGCGCCGACCTCCTCACGTGCTCCACTAATATTTGCAGTGACCTCAGCCTGGATGTTCTGCGGGCACCTGGGGCAGCACCGTGTGCAGGGATGGTGCTTCCCCTCTGCAAAGACTTCTGCAGGGCTTTCCCACTCTGCCCAGCTCAGTGTTTCCATAGGCTCACTGCTAAGTGGCTGCAGAGCAGCTGTGCTGCGTGGCTCTAGGTGGGCACACAGATGATCCCTCTATACACTGAGTGTGCTCCGTACACAAACGTGCTACATTATTTGTGGTCATTTTTGAGCTCGTTGCAGGACAGGGCTGCCCATCCCCTGGTGCCCGTCACCACAGTGGCCAAGGATGCAGCTCCAGATCTGGGCATCACCCAGCTTGCTCAGAGCATCCCCGCAGGGAGGGACCGGTAGCAAGGTGAGGACAAAACCTTGAGCCATGCTGGAGTCGCTGGGAGCTAGGCACGGTGCTGCCATCAGTCAGTGCTGGGGGTTAAGGTGGTGGTGGGGTGGGTGGGTCTGGGCTGCTGTTGGCTGAGGAAATGCATTTTTTGTTGTTGTTGTTTCAATTTCTCTGGAATGGTTTTGGACAATCAGTTTTCTAAAATAAACTCAATGAGAGGAAATCCATTTGTTAACCTGTCCCTGTTGAGCTGGAAGGAGGGGATGGTGTGCAGATATGTTGCTTCCTTCTCAACTTAATTCTGATTCGGAACAAAACCAAGCCTATAAATCAAACACAATATCTTATCCTCCCTCCCCCATCCTCTTTCTTTTTTAAATCAGGATTTAAACGGACAGAAAGACCTGTGTCCACGCCTCTGCCACCTGAAGAAAGGACCCAATGGTTATGGCTTCAACCTGCACAGTGAGAAGTCCCGCCCAGGGCAGTTCATCCGCTCGGTTGACCCCGACTCACCAGCATCCAGAGCGGGCCTGCGGCCCCAGGACCGCCTGGTGGAGGTAACCCCACATGCAGCACGGTGCTTTGAGGCCCTTTTGTTGGGTTTTTGGATCCTACCAACGTGGATCCTCCTGGAGATGGAGTACAGAAGGGATGTGATGCTCATCTGGGAAGTGTGATGCTGAATCCAGCCCCAGTCCCGTGCCCTTTTCCATCAGATCCATCATGCTGCTGGGCAGGGCAGGAGCTTGGAGCCAGGGAAAACACTTGGCAGAGAGATCTTAAAGCATAGGATTGTGAAAGATGGGGGGAAAAACCGTTCTTGGAAGCGATTTCCTGTCCGCTTAGTGCTGAACAACAGAATTTTTGATGTTGCGCAGAATCACCCTCCCCTCGCCTTGTTTGTCTCTTGGTGTTTTTACTGAAGAATGAGTTCCCCCATTCAAAGCAGCACGGACAGATAGACAGACAGCACTTGTTCCCAGCTGGGCACCACACCGTGCCCCCAGCCTGGCTCTGTCCCAGCACCGTGGCGATTTAATGCTGGGGCTGGGACACCCATGGCTCTGGTTCATAGCAGTGAGGGGTTTTGTTATTTATTTATCATCCCTTGGTCGAGTGCCCAGCACATACAAAGCAGCAAGGGGTGAGCTGGAGAGCTTGGAAACCTGATCCCCCCGCTCCGGCTCTTTGGGGCTCTGATAAATAATTGATGCTCCCAGCCCTGCTGTACCAGTGTTGCGGTGGGAGAGCAGGGGCAGCCCCCTTTGGGGTCTCCCTATGGGTCAGTGTAGATAGGGTGAACCCTGTGGCAGGACTGGGATGATGGTGGGGTGCCTTTGGGGTGAAAGTGGGGTGACCATGGGATGCCATTGGAGTGACAGTGGTGTGACTATGGGGTGCTGGTGAGGATGGAGCATGGCTAGAAGCTGGGTTGGCTCCTTGGGACTCTGTCTCCTGCAGCTGAAGTGCTGGCACGCAGGGGCTGCGCCAGCCCCAGGCGATGGGTGTGTTCATTTCTGAGCACAAACAATGCCTAGAAATCACAATTGTTCCCTTTCTGCCTGGGAGGAGAAATCCCATCCGCTGGTGGCTCCCAGGTCGCGTGCGGTGAAGGGAAAATGAGTCAATGCGTCAGGGACAGACAAGCACCGTGCTCTGCCTGGCTGCTGGGACACGGGATATCCTCCCTTGTTGGAGGGGGACACCAGATGAGCTCAGGCAGAATGAGGTTTTGGGAGCAAATTGAAGGTGAATACTGGGCTTGAAGTCATTAGAGGGGAACCAGCATGGTCCTGAGCACTCGTGTAGGTGGGAGAGAGGTGGCAGAGCCTGGGGGCCCAGTGGAGTTCAGGAGATAGAACCATAGAGTCCTTTGATTTGGAATGGACCTTTAAAGGTTATCTGGCCAACTCCCTGCAGTGAACAGATGGAGCATGTGCAGAGGTTTTTGGGGATGTCAGAGATGTCTCTGCTGCCATCTGACGCTGCTGCTTTGCAGGTGAATGGGATAAACGTGGAGGGGCTGCGGCACTCAGAAGTGGTGTCCCATATCAAGGCCAGAGAGAGCGAAGCCAGGTTGTTGGTGGTGGACCCTGAGACAGATGAGTACTTCAAGAAGCTGGGGGTGACCCCCACCGAGGAGCACACCAAAGGTGAGAGCCCGGTTCTGCCCCCGTGACTCACCAGGACACGGGTGGGATTTCAGGAGTGACAGAGTCATGTTTCCCTTGTCTCATCCCTGAGTGGTTTCCTGAGCACCACCCAGCTATTTATAAACAGTGAGAATACTCCCAGCCACAAAACAACTCATTATTTTTACACCGTGAATAATTAACACGGGGACTGGCTGCCAGAAGGTGGCTGTGGGGTGACGATGCTGTGGGATGTGGCGATGGGTGCAGCAACACTCGGTGCAAGTGGTTCAGCTGTGGGGATGCTGTGCTGGTGGCACATCCCAGGGCTGCTTGGAGTCTGAGAGCAGGGCACTGCTGTGGGGCTGCAGGGCGTGATGACCCCTGGCAAAGGAGCCTGAGGGTGCAGAGAGAAGTGCAGAGAAGCCCCCATGTGCACACACAGAAGGGCTTCACGCAGCAGCGATCACACATGTCCGCTGCAGGGAATGTTTCCCTTGCTGCTGGAAGCTGGCAGGGAAAGCAGTCTGTCCACTCCGCGCCCTGTCACCATCCAACCCAAGCTCGATCAGGTGCTCCGTGGGAAGACTGGTCCAGAGGATTAGTGTCAAAGTGTTCTGAGGGATGAGAGTGGTGTCAGATGCTCCGAGTGGGCTCGAGGAGGAGCGGTGTGAGCCCTGTCTGCTGGCATGAGCACAAAGGGGCCCTTGTTCTCAGCAGCAGGGACGCAGCCAGAGCCATGCTGGCTCCCTGCTCCCTGCACTGGGAGGATGATGGTGTGGTGAGGGGAGAGTCAGTCTCTTCTCCCAGGTAACAGTGATAGAATGAGAGGTGATGGCCTTGTGTTATGCCAGGGGAGGGGAGGTTCAGGCTGAATATTGGGAAACATTTCTTCTCTGAAACAGTGCTTAGGCACTGGCGCTGCTGCCCAGGGAGTGGTGGGGTCACCATCCCTGGAGGTGATAAGAAC
>JAOWBP010004330.1:6206820-6219566 GCA_028571105.1 Tragopan temminckii
CCCACCCCCCCACGGCCGTGTTGCCTTGCACCCTTGCACCCAGCACACCCGTTTTTTTCAGAATTTGAAAAAAAGCATGAGGTCATCAGCAACATTTAAATATTTACTGGCGTGCAGGAAAACAAATACAAAGAATATATTTTCCTTTACTAGGTTGTCTCTTTCATACATGAGATATTTTTATATTTATAGTTGTCTACGACTTCAGACAAAGCCAGTAGCTGCAGTTGCTCATGTTTCTTCTCCTTCTCTTGTGAATAACTGCAACAAAATGTTTTTATGAAATTGCAAATATGAATAAGAGAGCCAGGCCCGAGGACAGAGATCCAGATCATCAACACAGTGCTGTGTGGACCAGGAAACACATGGGCCATTCCCATGCGGAGCACACTAAGTTTTGAAATCTTTTCTAAGGGCAAATCTTTGAAGCGTTTTCTTTGATGCGTTATCTACCAAAAATGTTTCACCACGCTGGGTTAAATATATCAGAATGCAAGAGCTGAAAATGAGCAGTATTTTTCCAGCCCCTTTCACACAAATTGCGTCTCAGTAGAATCTGCAGTGGAACAGCACTTAATTTAACAACAGAGAAAAGACTCAGGGTGCATTTCAAGTAGCTACAGAACATCCAGGATGGAAAAGCATGTGGAGATGTGCAGCCATTTCTGCTTCTGGAAGGCTTCTTCACCACAGCTGCTCAATGGAACATGGGAGGATGGTGCTGTCCGAATGGGAACAGGGCTGTGTGTGTCAAAAATCCTACCCACATGGACTATCTAAATTATCCGAAGCTGCTTTTGGCCCACCGTCATCCCAGCCATACATGTATTAAAGAGGATGCTGTGTTTTTCACTTGGCCTGCGGGACACGGAGAGGTGAAAAGTGGAAAGGGGTGCAAACTTTGTGTTCTAGAGCTCACGGTGGGATATCCAAAATACAGCCTGGAAACCCCTCTGAGGGCACAACAGCACTGAACCAAACAAAAGGAAAAGAGCAACCCTCTGACTTTACATCCTCAAAACCCCCTTCAAAATCTTGAGGGGCACTTCCATGATTTTTAAACCCAGACCGGCCTTTCAGGGCGGGCAGTCACAGCCCCGCGCTGCCACAGGACACGGCCGGCCCCGGCCCACAGTGCACCGCGGCGCCAAGATGGCGGCGCCCAGTGAGGGCCGGCCGGGCCGCGGCGCCTCGCCGTTCCCCGGCACTGAAGGCGGCCCTTTCGCTTTTCCTTTCACCGTCCCGCCCGGGGCTGCCGGCTCCGGAGCGGAGGAACAACCCAAGAAGCCTTGCAGGGCCTGTACGGATTTCAAGAGCTGGCTCCGCGAGCAGAGGAAGCAGGCGGCGGCGGGCGGCGTGGTAAGGCGGGGTGTGGGCCGGGGCCGTGGCGAGCAGCGGGCCTCCCTCCTGCCCCCCAGCGCTGTGGGGCCGCACCCTCCCGCTTCCCCCTCCCTGGGGGCGCCAGGGGAGCTCCCGTTTTCTCCTCCTCGTGCGTGTGGCTCTGGGCTCTGTCGCCGTCCCTTCGCCGTGATGCTTTCCCCCACTACCCCACAGCTCTCTCCCTCCCCTCCCTCAGGCCGCGGTGGAGGAGAAGGAGCCGCCCCCCGACTGCCCCCTGGACAGCGAGCAGCTGGGCCGCAGCACCTGGGCCTTTCTGCACACCATGGCGGCCTACTACCCTGAGCGGCCCTCGGGCACCCAGCAGCAGGAGATGAGGGACTTCATTCACCTCTTCTCCAAGTTCTACCCGTGTGAGCACTGCGCTGAGGATCTGAGGGAAAGGTGAGATGCCTCTTCGGTTTCTTCCGTTGTTTTTTTTTTTTTTTTTTTTTGTTATTGCCGAAGGGGCCTGAAATGCTGGCCTGCCGTGGGTATTTGCATATCTTTGCCCTTCCTGCTATTGGGGTTTATGGACAATTGAACTGGTTTCTTCCACTGCATAGATCAAAGAAAGACTTATTCAGAAAACAAATACCTTTTCTAGTGCTGTTGGGTTAAGTGCTGCCTCCAAGGACTCCCTGAGGCAGTTTATGGCCTTCTGGTTCAGACTGGACTTGCACGCAACCATAGAATAAACCAGGAATTGGAATGATTCAGGTTTTGGTAGGCAAACGTGCTTATATCTCAGAATAGCCACAACCTCACAGTAGCGGAGGCAAACACTTGAAATGAGTTGTGGTATTTGGTAGTTTTCTACCCCTGTCACTGTCAACATGTTTCTCAGAAATTTGAACTTCTCTTTTTTTTTTTTTTTTTGGATAATGAACATGAAAAAAAGACTTGAAACCAAATTATCAAATATTGTGTGGCAAAAAAGCCTGCTTAATGTTTTTCATTTATTGCTCTGCTAAGATTCTTTGAACAAAATCAGTGTATTGATGATCGCAGGTACTTCTTGCTGCTTATCACAGCTAAGCCTTTTGATTCTTCTACCTTTTACAATTGACAAGACTAGGAACTGAATGAAACCAGGTTAGTTGTGATCACTGGCATTTTACTGTGGAGGTTCAGCCTCTGATGATTACAGTGTGCTCTGTCCTGGGGTCCATTTTGTGTCCCTCTCGTGGTAACAGAAATGGAGACTGGCTGTCTGTGTGCTATGTGCCTGATTTGGGTATTGAAATTGGTGACTAAAGCAGTAACATTTGTTTCCTCTTCCCTGTTTGCAGATTGCGAACAAATCAGCCTGATACTAGCAACAGAAATAACTTCTCCCAGTGGTTATGTCTTCTTCACAATGAAGTGAACAGGAAACTGGGCAAATCTGAATTTGACTGCTCTCGTGTGGATGAGCGCTGGCGAGATGGTTGGAAAGATGGTAGTTGTGATTAATCCGTAGGGGACTGCTTTGGAAATCCAACAGATTCACTCTGGAGTTGAGTCACTGTGTAGAGATGTGCAAGTAAATATATGTGAGCGTGTGTGTGCGTGACTGAGATGGCTTGTGGAAATAAAGGTGGAACCAATTCTGAAAACCAATTTGAAAATCTTATGCTAACAGCACTTTGATAAATTGTCGTATCAAATGCATTGTCTGAGGAACTGAGGCCTTACAGGTGCACAAAAATTGCCAGAAATGTGTTAAACTGAGTTACTTGACAAACTTGTGGATACTTTTTCACTACATTTCCTTATTATAGGGGCATTTGCTTGTATCTTTGACTTGAATTCCTGTTCCTTGCACGCAGTTGTAGAGAGTTGCCCTGTGACATTTCATGCTTGTTTGCAGTTACTATCCTGATGTGTTACAAATTTCATTGTCATTTTAACTTCTTTTGTTCTGATAGGGCAAATTCCTGCTGTCTATATTCCTTAAACTTTTTTAGAGATCTCTGATGCTTGTTGCTAGACTTGCTAAAAGACCTGAGAGCAGGTACATTTAAATGTTAAAATCATGGAACCTTGATTTCTCATTTTATTTTTGTGTTTGTGTGTAAGAGGGGGTATTGTAGAAAAGGAGACTAGAACAGGACCAAAATAATTATAATGAATTATCAGCTGGGTTAAATTCAAATGTTTTAAATTGAAAAAAAAAAAAAAAAGAGGAATCAATTCAGAAGCAGTATGACAAGTTCTATTAAGCTATTTGCTTTTAAAAGTGATAACTTTTCATCTCTGCTATGAATTTTTGTCAATTGTGAAGATTGCTGTAATGAAGCATATTCAAATTTGTTTAGCATATAGTGTTTCTGAGGCATCATTTGTGTTTTGAAATTCATAATTTGGTTGATATTTTGGTGTTTTTACCTAGCTAAAAATCTCTCTGGAACAAAAGGACTTTAAATACCCTTACAGTATTTGAGTCTTCCTTAAAATGTCAGCTTTAGATAGAATTGTTGCACAGTAGACTCAAAGGATTCCCTACGTAGAAACTGGTCTGTTCTACTGCCATTTTCCCTATGTCAGCTATATTGCATCAATGTTACTGATACATAAGTGTGAATTTCAGTTTCAAGTGAAATAGCAGCATAAATGATTTAATGAGTATAAATGCATTTCTCTATAAAGCCACACACACAAAGAAGTCTAAATATTTTCAAACTCTTAAAATATATAGTGATATTATGCTCTTATTGCGTTTTTGTTTGGGAAAGTTTGCAGGAGTTTGCACAAATCATGATAATAGGGGGCTTTTTCTTCTGTACTTCTGCTGAGCTTTTCCTTGCGTGTTTTAGTAAGCTTCCTTATTTTGTGCACTACAGTGGGTTTGTAAATTTACTTTTGATAGAATGAGAGGTTTGTGGAAATGGTAATAGTACTTTTATAACAGTACTACAGTGATGATAGCCTATATCTGAGAACTTTGATCCCCAAACCTTCACGTGTGGAGCTCCTTACTATTTAGAAAAGCAATCAGAACTTTGGAAATATGTTTGAATGTTTTATGGTGTACTAAAGCCTTTTCAAGTTGGACCTGTTAGAACAGTAAGACACAGATTTCTATGGACTGGTTATTCTGGAAAGTTCTATTTATCAATGCTCCTAAACACAAAACCAACAGAACTGATAAGTATAAGTGTATGAAGTATGCAGTCTGACTTCCTACCTCATGGTGTTATGTGGGCTATTAAAAGTGCTTAGAAAGTTCCCCTATTGGCATGTTGATGTTCTCAGAATAAATAAATTCCAGCCCTTAGTTCTTGTCTTTTGTTTAAAAAAATAAAAAAACAACAAACAAAATTCCCCAAATACATAGCCACTAGCGGGGCGAAGACCAAGAAAAAGGCTGTACCCTTCCCTTTGTCAGGCATGGCTTAAGTTGCCCAGTTCTGTCACGGTTTTAGCACCTGGGGATGTTGACAGGCATTTTCTTCTGCACTTGGTTGCGCAGAAGGAGAAACTTGCCATTCTTCCTTTCTAATTTGCCCTCCACTACTCTGTGACAGTTCTGTTGCCCATGGAGTAGATTATGAGATTTCTCACTAATTTGCATCAGCATAAGTGAGCAGGTTGGTAAAGCAACTGCCTTGTCCCATTTCATATTAATACTAAAAATGAGCTAGGCCAGAGAATTGTACCAAGTGTGCTTGGTCTTTGCTGGTAAGTCCTTGGACCTGCTGTTGCCTTGTGCTGGCCAGCAGCTGGTGATATGCAGGAGGGCTGGTGCTTCTGTCCATGTCTTAACAGTGTGGAGAGGAAAAAAAAAAATTTTAAATTGTGTATCCCTCTCAAAATCAGAGAGAGTGGCTATGGCAATACAGAATTTTTGTCTCCTTGTGTTGTGCAAGAAAAAGCTCCTTCTGCCAGCAGTTACTGTTTTGTTCTGACAGTGGTGCAGAGGAGGAATTGCCTTAAAGCTGAAGCCATCATTTTCAGTGGATGAGTCCATACAATGAGGGCACAAGCTCTGGCTGCCAGGATGTTATTAGGGCAGTCTGTAACTTTGCTAAATGGCCATTTGGTAAAAATTTATGCTTATGCTCTGTTCTCTCATATTTGTGGCTTTGCAGAAGAGCTCTGACTTACTGTTTCTCAGACATAGCATCTCTGTGAACTTGGCTGTCCAAGGAAGGATATTTTGCTGCTCATTTATAACACATTCAATGTTTTAATTGTATGTATGGAATTTCTATTGAAGGTTTGTGTACATAAAAAGAAGGGGGAAAATGTAAATTCTCTCCTAAATGCACTTGATTAAACCTAGTTTTAAAAATAACTGTATTCAAATTATATTTCCTATCAGTGTGAAAATAATAAAGCAACTGAGTTTATTCCCAGCTTCCCTGCTGTATGAAGTCTTAGGAAGAGGTATCACAGTGTAGTGGTACGTGTAACCTGCTGCTGTCTGTGTTGACTGCTCTGCTGAAGTGTGATTCTGTGTGTATTGATTGGTTGAGGTGGGGCTGCAACTGATTCTTTTCTGTTGTGCTTCTGAGTTCAGGCAATTCTCCTCAAACAATGAAGCTATAAAAAGCAGCCGTGATTTTGCAGATCAGGTCCTTGCCTATTTGTTTAGAGGTATTTTTTTATCTGGAGACCGGTTGGATAGTTTTTGTGATATGCTTCTTGCAGCAATGAAGGTAGCATTACAGTTGTAGTAGCTTAAATCTTGCTGCATTTGAGCAAGGTGGCAGTTGAGGGCGTCATCCACTGGAGGGCGAAGTCTTTTAACTGCAAATTCACTCTACGGCTATGCAGAGTCAGTGAGGGGAAGCTACTTCCTGTCACCATGAGGAACCCTTGCAAGAAAAGTGCAGTCAGCAGGTGGTGCTTAAGGAGAGGTTGTGAGACCTTGCTCGGTCACTGCTGCTATGTAATTGGCACCTAGATAATCTTTCAGCTTCACAAAGGACTTGATGTTTTCATGGTGTGGTTTCCATTCATAACTGACTTCTCTTTCCTCTAAAAGTAAAGAGCAGGGAACCACAAGGGGATTGTCTTCATGAATGGGAAGCAGATTTGCTTGAGCAAGTGGCAAGTGCAGATGTTGACGGAAGCAGCGCTATGCCTTCAACATTTTTTCAGGGATTAGCTGTTCCTTTGCAGTGTGTTGGGTGTATGCAGTCTCCAGCTTGCATTAAGATTCTCTGGAGTGGCTTTGATTGCAGGTCTCTGCAGCCTGCTACAGGTTGTGGGTGTTATTTCTTTCTGTTGCAGTTTTACAGGCTTGGAGAGGGCAAGGAGTTTGCTTTCCCCCTTGCTCCCCTCTCTTTCATTGTTTTTTTGTTTGTTTTTTTCCCCATTCTACGAATGGCTGTTCAGGCTTTTTGTCTGAGTGATGGAGAGGAACTGCTCAGTATTTTGTATAGTCAGAAATAAGCACTTCAGTAGAAACTGCCAATAAGATTGTGTGAAATCAACTCTTATTTTTTTTAAGGCTAATAGAAGAATGGAGGTAAAAGAAGTAAGGTAAAACCTATAGCACATAAGGTAGCCATCAGCTAGAACAGACTGGACTGTCAGCACTGGGGTCAGCTGGAGCACTGGCCTGGGTTGGCGCATGTTGGGAGGAAATGTATATAACCATCATGCTACTTTCTTGCCAGCTCAGGTGTTTGTATCAATGGACAATGAATTCATGGCCAAGGTTAGTGAAGGCTAATCCAGCCCTGAAAACTGCACTGATGGGCTCACAGCATCCAGCACTGTCTAGGCAGTGACGCTGGCATTCAGGCCTGTTGAGTTCTGCTCCTGTTTACTGTGACCTTGCTTCATTGCTTGCTGCTGAAAGGTGCCTTCTGTCTCTATGCTTTGTCCTTGTGCTGTTGGGTTTTCTTTAGAGCGCTCCTAATGCAGAAGTCTTTTCCTAGCCCAAGATTTTTTTCTCCCAAATATTACATACCATCATGCATCTTGGCTTCTGTCATCTGTTACCGCAGCGTTCTTCTCAGGTCTGTGTTAACTACAGAGAAAATTTGCTTTGCACATTAACCATGTAAACAGTAGAGGGCAACAAAGTGTCGAAGTGTGTATTTAGTTGACTTTCCCATTTCTTTCTTCCACTTCTTTAGAACAGCAAGCTGCTTCAGTCCCTTTTGTGGGTCCGTGGGTGGAGATTTTGGTGACTTCAGTTACTCTGTACTACGTGCAGTACCTCTTCTCTAATTGCATGAGTTGTGGGCAAATAACTTCAGCTGTGGCCAGCCCTCAGAAAGAAAGGGAACAGCTGAGTTGAATTACTGTCTTTCCCACAATAGACACCAGTTAGCAATCTCATGAATTTTCTCAAAGCTTCTGTTTTACCCAAAATGTCAAGCTTTAGTTCTAACTTAAGTCCTGGTGCTTGGTGGGGACTTTCCTATAAAACACAAAGTTTAGTCAGGCGAAGCCAGACTTTCCCTGCTTCCTCTGTCATTGACATATAGCTCACAGTAGTGTGGACAGTGGATACTGAGACTGTGCTTCATGTGATGTTTCTTAGGTGGGGTAAAAGGTAAGTGAGATAGATGAGACAAGGCCCATGTGGGCAGAGCATGTGGCTGCAGAATCAAAAGTTGAATTCTTTCTTAACCATAAGCTTCTTGCTAGATTCCAGGTAAGTCACTTTATCTTCTGTAGCCACACTTCAGCTTCTGCAAAATGGGGATAAAAATAGCAGTTTCACCAGCCTTTGCCTGTGTTTTGTATTTAGATGGCAGTCTCTCTGAGGGAGGTTATTTTGAAGTGTTTGCACTGCGCAGCCTTGGGTCCCAGATTATTCACTGTAATAAAATCACTCATCTTAATCTGTCCCACAGATCTCCTTTATGTTGGGTTACATCTTTCTTTAAAATCCAGGGACCCTGTTTGATATTTGCTGTGTTAAGCAAGAAGGCATTTCTGATTTTTGGTGTGTCACTGAAGTGCCATGTTCACTGTGCAAATGTTCTAGCCCTTTTTTTGCTCAGAACTTGCACTGTGGATGTTGCACTGCAGTGTAACGCAGATAGAAACAATAATAACAAAATACTTGAGCTGAGAGAGCTCTTTTGAACACAGAGCTTAGTGTAACTCAAATGAGAACTGCAGAAGCTGTGCGTGTCAGAGCATAGCTTGAGCTGTTCAGAGGCTGCCCCGTGTCCTTGTAGCTGTCAGCTCTGCTCTCATTATCATACCTCCTTAGCTGTAACAGCACCATGCAGGTAGCAGAATACAAGCAACGAAGTCAATGTTTTTGACCAAGACCTACACAGTGTGACTACTTGTTGTGGTCCTAATGAAATCAGTTTGGAAAATAGCTAGGGATCCTATTTCCCTCTTGCCTTGCTCTTCCCGGTTTGTGTGCTATCACATAGCAGAGTTCAGCCCAGGTACTGAATCAGATTAGATTACCAATTTGCAGAAAGCCCCAAACTTTTTGTGTTATGAAATATTTTGAGAAGAAACAAAGAAGTTTAGCTGATAAGATATCAAGCCTGCAACTTCACCACTGAAAGGGTTTGGAAACCTGATTCATTTTTTACGCAAGTTCTGACATCTCTTCTAAACAAGTACTATCTTGATTAATTGAATTCTGCTACCCAGATCTTCCCCCGGTGACTTCAGTGAGTAAAGCTTTCTGCATTTTTTTGTAGCATATTTATCTTTTGTTTATACTTCCATGGTAAGTGCTGAATCCCACCTAAGAAATGGCCACATTTCAGAAGTGGATGAGTGACCATCTAATAAGGGATCTTCCAGGTATTTTTTGATCTCTTAGAATGCAGGGCAGGAAGTAGCTTTCTAGGGATGCAGTTCTAAGGTATTGATAATCAGGATGTCCATTCTCTCTGTTAATGGATCCTGAATTTCTAAGCACCTCTCAAAAATAGTTCTATTGGCTATCCTGTTTTCTGAAGACTAATGGCCGAAAGCAGTGTTAGCCAATGAATGTAAAGCAAAGCATTTCAGAGTAAGAAGTAAATGAACATCTATCAAAAGGACTGCTTCAAGCATGCTGTTCAAGCAGTGTAAAGGGCAAGCTCTTTTACCACCTGCGCCTGTATAAAAGACATCAGGCCTCATGGAACTGCTGAAATCAATGGGCTGTAAACCATGGCTGAAGCCTGCTTGTCTCCCTCAGGCCATGCTGCTGCTGCAGAGTGCTTGCTTTCAGCTCATTTGAATTGCTGGGCTGAAGCAGCTTCGCTATAAATACATTGTCAAAGCTATTCTGTGAGCTGGGCAGTTTCACATCAGTATTTTTCTTTGGGGTTATTGAAATAGTAATTGAGGCCAACCAGTTGTTTCATCTGCAGAAGCAGTGGGGCATTCCACTGCTCCCCTCTGCCACAGAGAAAATCTGATCTGTCTTGCTGGAAGAACTTATGTTAACTCTTCTTGCCCATGACCAGACTCCCTCTGACCAGATCCTGATCCCAGGTGTGACAGCACTCACGTTGTGGAGCAGGATGCATTAACCTCAGCAGTCTGCTGGGAAACTTTTGCAAATAACGTTCTGCATCACAGAACGGTGCTAGCATAGCTTATGGTCATTCAGCTGACAAGGTGGTAAGCTTTCGTATACTGGTTATGTTCAGTCATACACCCTTGAAGCATTGCCACTCTTACCTCTGTAGAGCTGACTGAAACCAGCACTTCACTGAGTGGATAGGGCTGACTTGAATGGGTTTGGAAGGAGGTGGCCCCTCATCTTGTTTCCTCAGGGTCACTGCGTCCAGGTACTTACCCCACATGAAAAACAAACTGGGTTTTTATTGTGTATGCATTAGTGGCAAAGATTAAGAAGTTGCTGTGATTGTAGGCAGCGTGAGACAAACCCTTGTTTTGCACCACTGAACTCATATAAAATGAAAGCGTGCAGATCTCAGGCACCTGTCTGCTTGCTGCTCCATTTCTTCCTTGTCACTGAAATCTGGGGGGAACAGTAAATGCAGACAGCTTGTGAAAGCTGAATAAATGCTCTGGGGAGTGCATTTCCAAACACTCTTTCCCCATTTGATGAGGAAAGCATTCAAGATCTTTGCCTGTTGCTGCTGTCTCACTGTACCTATGAGCTTATTTGCAGCAAGAGGAAGTGAAATAGAAATACAGTTTACATGCAGACTAGAGATGGCTACTAAACAGATTCAGGCAGTACTCTGGTCTTGTTGTTCTTTGTGTTGTCCAGAACATGCCCTGATGGCCCAGCTGGGCAGCAGAGCTGTGACAGTGGGAGCAGTGTTGTAACCCTGGGCTAACAGAGACAAGATGACTTTCTCTCAAAGCATCAAAATGATTTTTGAGGTCACTGGAACAGATGCTTGTGAACTTTTGAAGCTGTTTGAAAATCTCGCCTGTGATAACCCTTTAGATGAATGCATTCTTAGTCCTTAACCTGCAATTCAGGTGATGCTCTTGGTGCTGGGGTAAAAGCCCTGGCCAGGCCCATGGGACTGCTTTCCATAGGAGGAAAGCAGAAGGTCCCAATGTGGCATTTTCTTCTTTTTCACGTAGTAAAAGGGAATTGTACTGAGCTGGTGACATTGAGGAATGGAAGGCTGAATCGTGCTTTTCCTACTGAGAATCAGAAATAAACCCTGATCCCACTGGCCAGAAAGAACAGACTCACAAACGTGCAAGAGGCTCCAGTGAGCTGAAGATGTGGCCCAGCGTGTGGCAATTCCCTGCTTTTTGCAGTATTTTGCGCAACAAGGGATTAGCACTCCTGCTCTACACATACCCCATGTGATCCAGCAGCAACAGCACAGGTCCCCCTGCAGGGACAGTGAGCTGCACAGGTCTGGGGGAGGTGGTGACGGAGCCCCTGCAGCCCCCAGCTTTGCTTGCAGGCCTGCTGAGTGCTAGCCGTGCATGCGTGCTGCTCCCTGCGCTTTCCCTGCAGTTCCTGTCCGAAGCAGAGATGATGTCAGAGTTGTCATGGTATCGGTATCTATGGAACCAGGATCATCGTCACGGTGCTAAGAAAGATAAGGAGCCAGGTCCTGGAGATGTGGGGGAAACTCCCTTTGTAATAATTAAGGATTTCCCTCTGTAAGCTTCTTGTCCTTTCTCTCCTTTGTCTTTTCTCTGGGGAAGGGATGGTTCTTGGCCTTTTCCTGTCCCACAGCTCTGGTTGCCTCCCTTCCCGCTCAAGCAAAGTGGGAGCTCCATCTCCATCACTCTTTGCTTTCTACCTCTTGCACCAGGTCTGTGTGGTGATCTGTCTCAATTTGTGCTTGGAGTCTCGGCACCTCTGCTCCAGCAGCGTGGGTCTGCTGGCTGTAGACCTCACCTCTGTGTGGTGACCATAGCTGTAGCAAGGTGTTCCAGCTGCAGTGTGGTTGCTGCAGCAGGCTGGCCATGTTCAGTGAGGTGACCTCAGCCACAGCACAGCGACTGCAGCTGCAGCAGGGGGACTCCACAGCAGCACATGTTCCTCAGCTGTAGCACTGTGCATGGCTGTCGCTCAGTGATGATGGCTACAGCATGATGTCCCAAGTTACAGCACGATGTCCCTGATTGTAGTGTTTTCATCATGGCTGTAGCACAGTGCCCATGGCTGCAGCATGGTGCCTATGGCCATTGCATGGCATTCCTGTCTGTACCTTGGTGTTCCCAGTCATTGCACAGTGCTCATGGTCATTGCATGATATCCCTGGCTGTAGCATCATGCTTACAGCCATTGCATAGTGTCTCTTGGCTGCAGTACAATGTTTTTAATCATTGCCTGGTGCTTCTGGTCATTACATGGTGTCTCTGGCTGTAGCATGATGCTCGTGGGCATGGCATGATGTCCCTGGCTGTAGTGTGGTGCTCATGGGCATTGCATGCTGTCTCTGTTTGTAGTATGGTGGTCATGGCCATTGCATGGTGTCTCTGGCTGTAGCCTGATGCTCATGGGCATGGCATGATGCCCCTGGCTGTAGTGTGGTGGTCATGGCCATTGCATGGTGTCTCTGGCTGTAGCATGATGCTCATGGGCATGGCATGGTGTCTCTGGCTGTAGCATGATGCTCGTGGGCATGGCATGATGTCCCTGGCTGTAGTGTGGTGGTCATGGGCATGGCATGGTGTCCCTGGCTGTAGCATGGTGCTCATGGGCATGGCATGGTGTCCCTGGCTGTAGCATGATGCTCATGGGCGTTGCATGCTGTCTCTGTCTGTAGCATGGTGCTCATGGCCATTGCATGCCGTTTGAGGTCATTGCGCGGTGCTCCCGTCTGCAGCGCGGTGCCCGTGGCGATGGCACGCAGTGCCCGCACCGCTCGCTGAGCTCGGCCTCCCGCGGTGGGAGGCGGTCGCGTTGCGGTGAGCGGCACGCCGGGCGCGTGCACCTGCCGCCGCCCCCCCACCCCTCGGGCGGTTCTTCCCGCTGCCCGCGCGCGGCGCTGCGGACGAACCCACGC
>JAOWBP010004330.1:6219666-6229908 GCA_028571105.1 Tragopan temminckii
TGTTTAATCTTTTAATCAATGCGGTTTGAAAATGATGACACCAAGTCAACGAAAACAATTTAATACGGATTTAACAACACCACAGCATTATTTTCCCTTTCAGTAAAACAGAACACACACATAGCTAAACTACAACGCAATAACCTCACACTTACCAAAGTTGCCAAGTGTGGCAGTACAGCCCCTGGCTGAGGTATAACAGTCATCAATTCCAGCCATCATCAGCAACTTCTTGGGAACAGGGGCAGACACAATGCCTGTACCACGAGGCGCTGGGATCAGACGCACCAGGACAGATCCACACCGCCCAGTAACCTATGAGCACAACAGGTTACAGCTTCCACAGCACACACCACAGCGTGACTCACAGGCAATGCACAGCAAGTTGTTACCTTGCAAGGCACAGTGTGAGGCTTGCCAATCTTGTTCCCCCAGTAGCCTCGTCGCACTGGTACGATGGATAATTTAGCCAGAATGATTGCCCCACGAATAGCAGTAGCAACTTCTTTAGAGCATTTAACACCGAGACCAACATGGCCATTGTAGTCTCCAATGGCAACAAAAGCCTAAAATTGAAGGAAAGTTTTCAGCCAAGGCTTTGTCATGCAGGAACGCTCTCTCAGCAGAACATGATCCAGCAGGATCTCACCACAGATAGCCAGAAGTATATGGTCAATGTTTAACACCTATAGTACACTACAACTAAGCAGTTGTTAATAGCTCCTATAGCTTATGAAGCTTAATAAGGTGCTAGAACAGGCTGCCCAGAGAGGCTGTGGATGCCCCGTCCCTGGAGGTGCTCAAGGCCAGACTGGATGGGGCCCTGGGCAGCCTGGTCTGGTATTAACTGCGGAGGTTGGTGGCCCTTGCTGCAGAGGGGAGTTGGAGCTTGATGGTACTTGTGGTTCCTTCCAACCCGGGCCATTCTATGAGTACTGTGTTTGAGAAGCAGACTTCTCCCATTACAGTTTTGCCTTCTAGATCAGAATAAAGGAGAACTAGGTTTTGATTCCTGATACAGCCACAGCTATCACAATCCCAATAACATTCAAGAAGAAAATCCATAAAAGAGATTACCTTAAACCTGGTACGCTGACCAGCACGTGTCTGTTTCTGGACAGGCATGATCTTCAAAACCTCATCTTTCAGAGAAGACCCCAGGAAGAAATCAATGATCTCTGACTCCTGCAAGATTCAGCCATTTAATCACACAGATCTACACTTCTAAGCTGTGATCTCCACACAAAACAAAATAAAACACAGAAGTCTCACTGCTCTTCTATACAAACGAGTCCAGAGTAAACTAAACAGCAACACAGCTCAACTTGAGTTTTCTAAACAAGAAATGCAGTAACAAATACCAATTTCACAATTCAGACTAAGATCCCGCTGCTGCACGCTGCTCACCAGCTTTGAGCATCCACAGAACCTCACCTTGATGGGAAGGGAGAAGAGGTAGATCTCCTCCAGAGACTTGATCTTCATATCCTTGACCAAGCGACCAAGTTTGGTGACAGGAATCCACTAAGAAGAAACAAGTAAATGACAAAGGGCTTACAGCAGCTTCTAGAGAAGCAGAGACTGTAGGCCAACACCACCCGGGTCAGCCCGACGTAACCCTCCCTGCCCCGCTGGTTCCACTTACTTCTTTATCCTCCGCTTTGCCCCCACGGGCCCCGCGGCCTCTCCCTCGGCCCCTACCACGGCCGCGCCCGCGGCCCCGCAGCCCGGTCCCGAAGCCTCCACGGAAGCCTCCTCGGGCGGCTCCTGCCCCTCCTGCAGCACCGGCGTCGTCCGCCATTTGCTACAGAGAAAAAGAGGCGCGTTAGCCAAAACACCGCCGCCCTCAATTAGAAATAACAACGCGGCGCGGCCACAAAGCCCGGCCGGGACCCATCCGGCGAGGCACGGCCGTGCCCGCGCCGCAGGCGGCTCGGATGGGCGCGGATAGAGCGGAGGTCTCACACAGCCGCCACACCGCCGCCACGAGCACTTACGTGTTCGTAGAGTAGAAGGCCGCCACTCCCCGCCGTTCAGTTTTTATACTCAGAGAGTTCTCGCGAGAACACCTCTCTGCGGTGCCAGCCCGGTGCGCTGAATACAGAATACACTACAGCGCGGAGGGGGCGCCATCCGCTTACTTATACAGGGTGCGGGGCGGGAGGGCCAGCTGGAAGCTGTGCGCATGCGCCGCCTCTACGCATGCGTAGACTCATGGTATAAAGGCGCGCACACGTGGGGCTGTGCTGTTAATTGAGAAAGTAGGTGAGTTGGGTTGGTTTGTGTGGGGCGGGCGTGGTTTGTTCGCTTCTTTGTTTTTTCCTATCTTTTAGCGGTGTTTAGAGCTTTTAAGCCTTTGTTGGGATTTTGTTTGTGTTGAGGGTTGTTAGTGAGAGGGCTGGGAAGGGGCCTTTGGCACAGTCTGAAAATCACCTGTGGTCTCCCGTGGCCTCCGGTGAGATAACCGTGCCGACAGCATAGGGAACATCAAAGCTTATTGCCCACGGTGACGGTGTGTGGGGAGTGAAACCCATGTTCCCATAATTTCAGTGAGGGACCCTGGGGGTGGTTGAGCGCGAGGGCGATGTGTGAGCGCTGTGTCTCCCCGCAGGTGTAGCAGCCCGGCTAGGATCCTTCATGTGAAGATGAGACAAAAAGCATCTTTGTGAGAAGAGTGGTGGAGGATTTACAGTTGGAACGCTTCGAAGCTGTGCAGAACGCTTACAAAACAATGATTATATGAATGGAGCTGAGTACTTCCAATAAAAATTTACTTGCTTAAACACTTATTCGAGTCCTGTTACTTGTATTTTCGTACAGTCCAAAAACTCTGGGGTTTGAAGGGCGTGGGTGTAGTGCTGGAACATAGCCCGGACGAGCGGGAAGCCGTTACCAGCCGCCTTCCGTCCCGTAACGGCAGCGCTTCGTCCGGACGGAAGCGGCTCCGCGCTCTGCGCTTCCTTCTCCCACGTGACACGCAGGAGGGTGCTTCCCGTGTCTGGCTGCGCGTCATTCACATGCGCCGGAAATACAACTCCCGCAGCCGGAAGTCCCGCCCTCGAAACCCGGAAGCGGCCCGCACGCGGAGCGCGGGGTGCCATGGCCACGGCGGCGGGCAGCGCGGTGCGCTTCAAGAGCAAGTGAGCGGGGCTGGGACTGGGCTGTGCGGCCGTAAGCTTCGCCTCCGGGAGCGGCCGAGCTGCGCTGTCTTCTCTTTAACGATCTCTCCGTGTATTTCCTTTTCTTCCCCTTTCAGTTATGCTGTTTCGAGGAAAATCGAGCCGTTCTACAAAGGAGGGCGAGTGCAGGTAATGGTTGCCTGCGGCCGGTGCCTCTAGAAAGGGCTGGGGAGCGCCCTGCTCCCGGCTGGGCCATCCCCACTGCCTGTTCTCAGCTCTCCTTCCTCTGTTTTCTAGGTAAGCCGGGATGGGAAGTTCATGTTCTGCCCCTGTGGGACCAAGTTGAACGTGATCGACGTGGAGACGGGAGCTCTGCTGCACAGCCTTGAGCAGGTGAGAGAACACTGGAGCATTTCCTGCGGCTCCCAGACCTCGTGACTGATGTGTTTTGAAGCTTTTGGGAGTGGGAATAGAGGGGGCTGAGAACCTGGCTGGTGTTTGCATTGTTCATCATTGTGTGTGTGATGCTGGGTATGCTTGAGTCAGTAGAAGCTGTGGCAAAGGAAGGCTTGAGAGCACTCTGAACAGATGAATAACTGTTTTTTTATCGCTTTTCAAGGATGACCAAGAGGACATCACTTCGTTTGTTCTCAGCCCTGATGATGAGGTACGTGTATGGCTGCGTTTGCTGTGTGTTTTTCTTTCTTGGGCCTCCTGATAAGTCCAGTGAAGACCGAGGAGTGTTCTGCCTCGAATGTCCCCAGGGATCTCTGTGGAGTCTGTCATCTCTTCTGGGTTCAAGTCAGATATAGGAATTACTGTTGTTTTGTTTTACTGTAACTAACTACAAAGATGCATGTTGGGGCAGGAATACATTTTAGTCTATTCTGTATACATGCAGAAACTCTATTAGTTGATGTTTCACTTAAATCCTGAGTTTTTTCTAGTTGCTTTTCAGCATCCATGCACATGCTGAAGCACTGCAAGTCAGAGCTTCTGGGAGAGGTTTCCTGTTGTTTCTGATATTTGTCTCTCAGTTTTGAAGAGGTCTTTGTGGACATTTGTTAAGCATTTGATGCATTTCTTAGTATGTTTTGGAACAAGTGTTAGTCTTATGAATGAGTATCGAGATACTGAGGTTCAATAACATTATAGCAATGAATATTTGTGTTGTTTGTGTGTGCTCACTGATGGAAATGGCTGATCTTGCTTTCCTTTGCCTTGCTTTTCCATAGATTCTTGTGACAGGAAGCCGAGCCCTGCTGCTGAAGCAGTGGAATTGGCGAGAGAACAAGTGTGTGCGCACGTGGAAGGCAGTGCACATAGCACCAGTGGCTACCATGGCCTTTGACTCCACTTCAACGCTGTTAGCCACAGGTATGCTCCTATTTCAGCCTAGCTCAATGCAGCATGAGGTGGTGAGCTCTCTATTACATGCATAATCATAAGAGGCTTTATGTATATGTAAAGTGACTTATTGACAGTGTTCTTCCAGTATTCTAAAATATTCTTAGTAAAGTGCTGGTAAATATCAGGGATTTATGAGACGGCGTGGCATAATTAATCTAAATGTACAGTTAGGGCTCCTTGAAGATGGAAGATGGGCATGAACTCTAATGTGTCAGTTGTACTTGAAGTTTCTTTTCTGTAAACAGTCAGATTTTGTCTAGCTCTCTGTAAGTGTGAAGTACTCGTGAACTGTCTGGATGGTTGTTCCTGGATTCATTTTTCTTTCTGCTGCCTTTGTTACTCATTAAATTTTACAGCTGTTGGCAGTGTTGGACCTCCTTTCTTCATTCTTGCATGCTCTTCTTTTCCAAGGTGGCTGTGACAGTACCATTAAGATCTGGGATATGATCAAGCAGTATTGCACACACAACCTGAAAGGATCTTCAGGAGTTGTACAGTAAGGATGACCCCTGTTTTTCAGTCACTTAATGTGATGCCTTGATGCTGGCATTGATGTGAATTGTCAAATTCTTTGTGTAGAATGCATTTCTATTTAAATATTGGTCTAATGCAAAGAAGGTGCTATTCCTACTCCATTCAAGTGTTTCTTCTCTCTAGCCTTGTTGAGTTCCACCCTGATATCTCCCGTCTGCAACTCTTCTCCTCTTCAATGGACTACAAAATCCGAATTTGGGATCTAAATTCCAGCAAGTGCGTGGCTGTGCTGGATGGCCACTTCAGTGCTGTCACCTCCCTGGCATTCACTGCAGATGGAAACATGTTCATTAGGTAAAAAAATGCAGAGGATTAACTTTTTCATTAACCCTGGCTCTTGGCAGAGATTGGGTGCTTGAGTGAAGTTCGGGTGGGGTAGTTTGTCCTGTGGGGGTAAGAACTGCTAGAAGTATTCAGTCTAGCTTGACAATGCATTGTGGACTTCTTCAGAGGGATGTTGAACCTCCCGAAACTCCAAATTTGAATTCAGAGATTGAGTTGAATGTTTTTTAATGCTGAAACTGCTTTTTTATCTTGTAGTTCTGGCCGTGATAAAATCTGCATGGTGTGGAACCTGAAAACCAGAGAAAGTAAACGAACTGTCCCTATCTATGAGGTGAAATTGCATTTCTTTTATTCCTTTGAGATCCTTTGTAGGTCACAGTTGTCTTTGTAGGTTTATGTATATAACGTATGGGTTCCTACGTGTATGTAAGTAAAATGTGGTGTTTTATATATCGTGATGTGAGACTCCTCTGTCTGTAATTTCCAAAGGCCTTAAAACTCTGTCTGAAGCTGTTATCTCTGTACTTGCTTGGTGCTGTGCCTGGGCAATTTGTAGAAATGTATGCCACCTATGCCCCACTTCTGGAGAAGGAAGGAGGGACAGTTGCTAGAAAACTTTGTTCTTGCTTTGTATCTGCCAGCCTTTCCTAGGCACCTGTGTTGTGTAGTCTGAGGCAGTGAAGCATGGTTTGTGTGCTTTTTGGCACTAATGTGCTGTTAACACAGCTGCTTGCTGCAGTGGGACTCTAACTCTTTGTGCTAAGCTGGTGTTTGCCAACTCCTTTGTAGAGCGTGGAAGCTGCCATCTTGCTGCCTGAACAAGGAGATTTCTCTCAGCTGGGTGTGAAGAAACAAGGGCTGCACTTTCTCACGGCTGGCAGCAAAGGTGAGTGTCTTGTCATGTTGCTGCTGGAGTTAGAGGCTGAGGAAGGACTGTGCTTAAGGTGCTGTGTTGCTGTTGTTCCTGGGATATGTGGTTTGTGTGGCAGAAGTGTTGGGCTGAACTTCTTGGGGATGGAGAGCAAAGCCTTCTGGTTTCCTCCAATGATAGCAGATGAGGAAGACTTATCAGGCCTCAGGGCTGTGTGGCTTTTACCAGTACACAGTGCCAAAGTTTGTTTTATATTCCTTGAACAATCACTGTCTAAAACAGTGGCTCTGACATAATTTGTTATTTGCTAGGGGTCCTGAAAATCTGGGAAGTTGCTACAGCTGCTTGTGTGTACACCCAGCCTGTGCCCTTTGAGCCTGTGGAGTCAGAGGAGGAGGCCAGTGAGCACAGCCTGACCCACTGCATGCTTGTGCCTGAGAGAAATGAGATACTTACAGTGTCTGTGGAACACAACATTGTTTTATATGATGCTCAGACTCTTCAGCTCAGGAAGCAGGTAACAACCCTCAGCCTCCCTTTTCCTCTTTTATCAGTATTTTAGGCTCAGCTCTGCTTATAGTGAAAGTACTATTCTTGAAATAACAACCTTTATTGTTGAAAGCTTGTTCCTGAACTGTTCTGTGGTTACAAGCCAGGAAGCCAGATTCACTGTTGGAGTTGGAGGGATATTGCACAAATAAAATCAAATGGAAAGCAGAAGAGGCCCAGACAAAAATCCTTTCTGTATTCCAGCTTATGTTTAATAAGATCAGAATTAAGTGAAAGATAACGAGAATGTAGCCTCACTGAGCACCATTTGGTGCTTTGCTCTGTTAAACTTTTTCTGTTCTGCCATCCTCAGCTTGTGGGTTACAGTGATGAGGTTCTGGATGTGAAGTTCCTCGGGCCTGGTGATTCTCACATTGTTGTGGCTACCAACAGCCCTCAACTGAAAGTGTTTGAACTGTCAACATCACACTGCCAGATCCTCTATGGCCACTCAGGTGTGTGTGGTCAGCTCTGATGGGGATGGGTGGAAGATGCGGAAGTATTTCTTTATCCCACTTCTCTCACAACTGTTATGTGAGGACTGGAGTCACCAGGCTCTGTCTGGAGTAGCATCACAACTTATCTTGGTGGTTTGGTTGCTTTTTTTTTTTTTTTTAATTTTGTGGGGGAAGTATTTATTTGTATGCTCCTGATTTTGCAAATGTTGCTTTATCTTTATCCAGGTCTGTCAGTTCAGTCCTTCCCACTAACTGAAATCAGTTTAGTTTGGAGTTGAGAGTGTAGGTATGGAAGTGCTTGCTCTGAACGCTGTTTTGTGGCTGCAGTGACAGACCTGCACCAATGCCATAAGCAACATGTCGCTTCATAAGGAGTAGATATGTTCCTGAGTCTTTCAAACCCGGCCCTAATCACTGAGCTGAGGACTTCATACTAATTAATACATTTCTGTTGTCTGATTTCAGTATTCCTTTGCATCCAGCTGTTTTTTCTTCCTCTGTTTAGAAACAATTCTTGCTTTGGATGTCTTCAGGAAAGGCCTGATGTTTGTAAGCTGTGCTAAGGTGCGTAGGCATTCTTCATTGAATGAAACTGTTCATTGCTAGTGATCTTTATGGATAGAGTTGTTATATTCCTGTATGGCAGAAAGGGCTTTTGTTAAGATGGCACTTGACTGCTACATCCCTAAAATACATGAGTCTTCCGTTATTCCTTTTAAATGTTGCTCCCTTGCTCTGATGAATGCAGGCAAAGATACAGGCCTAAAAGCCACTGAATAGCCAGACTTACAGTCGTAGTAAATGTGTGGAGGGCTGATCACTTGTCTGTTCTTTCCCATTACAGGACAAAAGCATTCGAGTGTGGCGGATGAATAAAGATGGAAGGGTGGTCTGCGTGGCCCAAGGATTGGGTCATGCTCATGGGGTAGGCGCTGTCTCTTGCTCAAGGTAATAAAAGTCAAACAGAGTTTTACCTTTGCAAGCGTGAGTCATGGCTGCTGTACTGGTCCTCAGTGAGTGTTTTGGTGAATGTCTGCTTCTGAATAACATTGTTTGTCATGTTTGAATCTGGCTTGTCACTGTGCTCTGAATTGAAGGAAGAATGTTTGTGGTTTTCTTTCTTGAATGCACATTTGTCCATAAGCCGTGAAGCATGCATTTCTTTGTCATTCTACCTTCTGTTTGGCTTGAAGAGCAGCAGCTGCTTAATTTGCCAGATAATGCTCAAGTAATTTGGAGAGACTGACTGGGGAATGGAGGGAGTGTTCCTATGAAGATGCTTGCTTAAATAGCGTATCTATTTTATCAGCTCTTCTACTTTGCTTGTGCTGCCTAACAGTCTGGAAGCCTAGCTTGTTCAAAAGTTGCCATATACCTTAGCGTGCAAATGAAAGCTAGCAGTGCTCTTGGCTAACGGCTGAATAGGCGGAGGTTATCACAGGGACTTAAGTAAAATGAAAGACAACTTTCAAAAGCACTCACGCTCTGCTTAATGTCACAGCAGAGTGCCTGTGTGGATTCCGAGTGGGGAGAAGGCCTTTTCTCAGTGCTGTGAAAACCACTGTTCTGCTTTCTTATGCTTGGCATGCTTTTTTTCTCTCTCCTTTCAGGCTGAAAGAAAGCTTTATAGTGACCAGCAGCCAGGACTGCACAATAAAAGTGTGGAATATCCCAGAATCTCTCACTTCCAAAGCAAAAGCAGCCTTGATCTCCAGACCAGAAACCCTTCATGCACAAGTGACTGAGAGAGGTCATGACAAGGTAAAGTTCCACCTGATGTGAGAGCATATTTTTAGTACTTAAGTGCTCTCCTGTTTTATACCCTGCAATTCCTAGCTGTCTGACAGCAAAAACAGACTTGAACTGCTTTGCTCTCTCTATTTCTGTGACTTTTCCAGGACATAAACAGTGTGGCAGTTTCTCCAAATGACAAGCTCATTGCCACGGGCTCGCAGGATCGGCTGGCCAAGCTGTGGTCCTGTTCTGATTGCTCTTTGCTGGGTGTCTTCACTGGACATAAGCGTGGAATCTGGTGTGTGCAGTTCTCTCCAGTGGATCAGATTTTGGCCACTTCTTCAGCAGATGGAACCCTAAAGCTTTGGGGTCTTCAGGACTTCAGTTGTTTGAAGGTAATGACAGCTCAGACTGCCCCTTGCTCTAGGAAACTCTCACATGCTACAGAGATTGATTTATTTTATATATGTATGTTTTTAGTTTACCTATCTGGGCTTTGGTAGTAAGTATTATTCCCTTGAAAGAGGATCTTCTTTGAAAACCTGGCAACAGCTCTAATACCTTGAAGCTTTTTTCTTGTTTTCCAGACCTTTGAAGGTCATGATGCCTCTGTACTGAAAATCATTTTTGTAAGCCGAGGAACACAGCTGCTCAGTGGGTAAGTGCCTACACAAGAAGCCAGAATTAATCAGAAAACATAGTTGGTATGAGCAGCAAGATTGTGCACTGGATTTAGTTTTAGACTGATAGGAGGGTGCCATGTTTATGCCGTGTGGCAGAGATGTGACTTGTTTTCCTCTCCAGTTACGCTGTGGTTTCCAGTTAGCTCCACTGGCATTGCTGGGTTAGTGACATACACCACAGGGCAGAGCTAAGGATGCATCTTGCCCTACTGCTTTTGATGATGCAAGAGCAGCCAGGGCTAAGCTCTTACTGTTAGCTGCAGAGGGATTGTTCTCCAGCTAGAAGCAGGAAAGAATGCAGTTTATCTCCTGAATTGCCCTTTCTTACAGAAAGGTTGATATGTAACAGACCAGAAATGCCAACAGAGCATATGAAGAAGTATAGGTAAGGTAATAGGGCATTCCAACATGGAATCACCAGAGGGGATGCTAGTACTACCAGGAACAAGTTGAAATTCTTTAGATCTCTCAAGATGTTTGGTTAATTCTGCTCATATTTGGTAGGTATTGGAATGAGTTTATTCACAGAATCACAGAATGGCCAGGGTTGAAAGGGACCTCAAGGATCATGAATCTCCAACCCCCCTGCCACATGCAGG
>JAOWBP010004330.1:6230012-6248002 GCA_028571105.1 Tragopan temminckii
CCCGCTCCCACCCGCGGGCGGAGGGGGGCGGGCACGCGTGGGGCGAAGCCGCCCGGGGACGGGGCTCACTCGTGGGGCGGCCCGCGGCACCCCGGGGCAAGGGTCAGCACCCTCGGACGGGGGGGAATCCCGGGGGGGAGCGTTGGTTCATCGGCTGTTAGTCTATTTTTTTCTTCTTTTTATCATTTCGAACGTTTGGAGCCGCGCAGCAGTCGAAGAGGTGGAGGAGGCGGAGGGGCGGTCCGGCCCTAAATAACCGGCACGTCCCGTGGCACGCAATTAGCAGCCGGCAGCGCTAATTAGGTTGCGCGGGCTCCCGGTGTGAGTGTGGAAACGTGGTTCATGTGTGCGTGTATTTCTTGTTTGAGGTGGGATTCCCCTGCACCCTGCGAAATACACCGCCCCAAAGCGGCAGTTCGGGCGCTGCACCTCCAAACGAGTGCGCAAAATGATCGGTGGGGGGAACCCAGCAACAGCCAAGCAAACCCTTATCCCAGAGCAGCACGGCACCTGTCTGCATCAGGGGGGCTGGATAAATCCCACCCGGTGCTGCAGCAGTGATGGCACAAAGGTCCCAGCCTGCGGGTGCTCGTGGGGCCATGTCCCCTCGTCCTGAGGGCTCCATGGGGATGCTCTGTGAACCCACCTTGCCATGCGCCTTGAAACACTGAGGCTTCCTTCCAGCCCTATCTGAAATCAGCAGTGTCTTAATTAACCTATTAATATAATTAGCTCTTTTTCTGATTGGATTCGGTGAGTCTTCCAAGAGGTAGAGCATTGTGGGGAGGGGAAAATGATGGCCTGAGTGCAAAGAGTGCAGAGCTGTGCAAACACCGCAGCACTGATGCTTCTGCGTGGTGACACAGCTGTGCGGTGACACAGGTGACAAGCTGCACAGTGGCACAGACACCTGAATGCACACTTTACTGATGGCACAGCTGCATGGCTGCATGATGGCACAATGACACAGTTGCGGGATTGCCTGGCTGCATGTCGGCATGGCTGCACGGTGACAGTGTTGCATGGTAACAAAGATACCTGCTGAGATGGCGGCACTGCTGCACTGTGGCACAGCTGCCAAGTGGCCAGTCTGCGTGCTGACAGTGTTGAATGGTAACAGAGCTGCCCAGTAACACAGGGACACTGTTGTACAGTGGTATGGCTGCATGGCGACACAGCTGCATGGCAGCACAGCTGCCAAAAGGCACAATGACACGTGACGTGGCTGCATGGTGTGGCACAGCTGCGCGATGACATGGCTGCTCAGTGACATGGCTGCACGACAGCAGTGTTGCATTGGACAGTGATGTGGTGGCACTGCTACACAGTGGCATGGTGACATAGCTGCATGGTGGCATGGCTGCTCAATGACATCGCTGCATGGTGGCACAGCTGCATGGTGACACGGTGACATGGCTGCAGGAAGGGCTTTGTGCCCTCTCGTGGCTGCGCTTGCAGGAGGCTCTGCTCATCCCATCCCATCCCGTCCTACACAGCTGCTTTTCAACACGAGGAAATAAAGGCCGGAGCGCAGCGGAGAACCCTCCCTGTTCACAGCCCAAAGGTTCCCCGGGGAAAAACACGAAGGGAAGATGATGACGAGGAAGTGAATCTGTTATCGGGAGCAGTTTGATAAATAAAAACGCATCCAAAATCCGCGCGGCACTTGCCAGCTCTTGTTGAGTTTACGCAAGTGATTAGAGAGAGGAACTGTTTCACTCCGGGCGAGAGCTGGTGGGAATGGTTCCAGCCCCGTGTTTGGGCTGGGGGGAAGTTGTTGTTGTTGGAAAATGCCAATTTGTCAAAATGGGAATGTTTGGCAGCAATATATCCGTACTGACAAACTTCTGTCTGCACACAGCCAGGGAGGCTCAGGAAAGGCAGAGGGGCGAGTGCATCACCCGCACTCATCATCCTCACGCCAGGAGGATCCCGTGGGGCTGGGGCTGCTTTGTGGGACTGCCATTAGTGCTGCCACCAAGCTCTGCCCCATCTACTGCTGCAGTGCAGGGCAGGATGCAAGGACCTTTGCCTTTCTTGCCCTCCAGACTGGGGGTAAAATGGGCTTAAAATGTGACCTGGAAGTGTAGTGCTGGGGCAGCCCAGTTAACTAAGGGCCACAAGTGCTCAGCTGCAAGTTGTTCCATGAAATTTAAACATTTAATTTTGCTTGATTTAAAATAGGTGAGCTGCACTTTTCAGCTCTTCGAGATTTCTTTCCAACCCATCATTTCAATGTCATTTTAAATGGAGTAGAGGAGCTTTTTAAGGACAAAACACCACTTGGGGATGTGCATAGAGGGTTCTGTGCAGGCAGGTTTGGGGGTCTTGTAGCCAGCAGGAATGGGTCTGGAGGTCTTGGTGTTGTTGTTTTCACCTTCAGCCAAAAAAAACGCCGTTCTGAAATGGGCAGCTCCAATGTTCTGCGTTCAGTGCCATCTACTCACCTCGGGTGGGGGCTTGCAGCGGTCCCCCAGGAGCTCACAGGGCTCAGGAGCCCCAGGGCTGCCCTGGAGGAGGCAGATGAAAGTATCCAGGGCTGACACTGGTGTTATGGATGGGCTGCGGGGAGCGGTGTGCAGACACTGCTACAGATGTGGAAGGAGCTTCCGCTCTTCCGACCCTGATGGATGAGATGTGAGGGCCGACAGTGCGCTCACTGCATCATCACTGCCCCCACCTCTGCCTGGGGCAAAGGGTGCGGGAGCCCTGCAGATGGATGTCTGTGCTATGGGAAGAGGGGGCATTGCTCCCCAGGGCCAGGCAGACACAGGGTCTTAGGGAGAGCGGAGGCACTGCCACTGTGCAGGGGAAGATGTGTGGCCAAAGGAGTTTTTAGCAGAAGTCCATGAGGAAAAAGAAGTGAGATGCATCCGTGAGCTCCCACCACATCAGTGATGCTCAGAGCTGGAAGGTGGGCACCAGGAGGGGAAAAGAAAGCAGTAGAGGGACTCCCCTCTGTGTTTGGGTGTGTTGGGCAGCCCCATCCCATGGCAGCACCCAGGGGTGGCTCAGCCCTGGAGGGAGGAGGCCCTGGGACAGAGCAAATTCCCAGGGCGGTATTCTCCCGAACTCCCAGTGCTCTGCGCAGGGGTTCCCCTGCAGCACCTCTCATCCCATTTTCCCTTTATTACAACCTCTCCTGAAGCCCTTAGGCTCAAGCAATTGAATTCCAGCAAGATCTACATAGAGAAACATCATCATGGTGCTGCATGAGCTCAGTGCTCCCCTCACCCATCCTTCTTCCTCATCCCAAACGCTCACCCCTGAGCAGGAAGGGACTCAGTAATGCTCTGAGCATTCCCCCAGCCCCTTTCCCAGAGCCCCCCTGGCTGTGCAGCACACAGGCAGGAGCCACCGTGGGTCTCCTGAAGTCTGTTATTACAAAGAAAGAAAGAAAATGGCTCAAGGGATCAGCAGGGATAAAAAACGCTTTAGCAACACAGGAGATCATTTAACAGGTCACCTCCGCCACGGAGTTCGCCCAGCTGATAAAGGCGAGTAAACTTATTAAAGAGCACACAGCTTGATTCGAAACGGCTGCTCCCAAACAGCCAATTACTCCAGGCCGTTCCAATCCAATTAGGAAGGCTGTTTCCCTGATTACGGCGGTGTGTTTTACAAATACGGCACAGCTCCTTGGGTTCAAAGAGCAAACCATGAAAGGGGGTTTGGAGAGGGGCGAGCCAGCGCCCACAGCCAGGGGAGGAGCGGGGAGGCAAACCCAAACCTGTGCGCAGGGATGCAGGTCCCTATGTGCAGGGATGTGGGTCTCTATGCACAGGGCTGTGGGTACCACTCCGGATGGGGATGGCTGAGTCCTGCAGGCCAAGCTCACTGGAGGAGCAGCCCCATGCTTGACCCTAGAGCTTTCCAGCCCTGTACAGGCCAGCCAAGGAGACAAAGTGCATCTCCGTGGGAGTACCCACCAGGGTCTCTGTCCCAGTCACCTCACCAGGGTCCCAGCAAAGCCCACCCCATTGCAACCTCGAGGTAATAGCAGGGGGGAATTTGCCCCCATCTTCACTGCAAGGAGAGGCAGTGCATGAAGGGAGAAACCTGGGGTGGCTCATCCTGAGCTTACAGCTTGCTGGGCCCAGGCCCTCTCTGCTTGGATGGTTGTGAGCGTGAGGAAGAAGGAGGAAGAATGCATTATGTCTCTTTCTAACCAGGACTGCAGGCACTGCGGTGCAGCAAATGGATCCAATCCAAGAGCTGGAGTTTCCCATTGCGTTGAGGGAGATACAGCGAGCCCATGACCATGGGCACTAAAAATTAACCTGCAGGCTCCATTCTCATCCCAACAGTGCTGTGGGGTTTGGGAAGGGCTGTATGAAGCCAGGAGTGGGACTGGAGCTCCGCTGCTCGCTCAGTGCCTTCACCACCATCCAAACCTTCACCGCAACCGCTCCAACGAGTTTGCTGGCATGCGGCCACCTCTGGGGTGTAGCACAGCCCCTGTTATTAAAATGTGTGACAGCAGCTCAAGATGGAAAGTGAAGTTGTACATTCTCCATCTGAAACTCTGGGAGGAATTTCAAGCAGGGGAATGCAATTTCCAGCCTGGAGGAGAGCCAGAAGCACCAGGGCGAGATTTTTCTTAATATGGTTTTGCAAAACTTGAACATAGAAAATTGCCCGTAGCTATAGCAATAAGAGTGAGCTGCAGACAGCTCCGCACAGCATCCACACACCGCCAGCAGCCCCGTGCCCCAGCTCCTGTGCTGTGCTCTGTAGCACCGCCGGGACGTTCCGGCCCTGTAGTTCCCAAACAGTGACAGCACCTTTTGTAGAAGGCAAACGCTGGTGCTCGCATTGTGTCCCGGGCAGGAGGAAGTTTATCCCAAGCTCTCGCTGCTCGCAACAGCCCAGGGTTCAGCTCAGTGCTGTTCTCCCCAAAATGGCACTGGGGCAGTGGTGGGGGAGGATACGGGTCCCAGCAGGGCTGCTCTATCCCCAGGTCCCCGCTGCCTCTGTGGCCGCCTGCAGCAGCGTGGAGCCGCCTGGCAATGGGCCATTGCATTTACAGTGGGAGCCTGCCCCCTGGTTCTGATTTTCATTTAAATAAACCCAATAAGGGGATAGAGCAGCCAAAACCCACTGATTTTTTTTATTTTTTTTTTTAAAAGCTTCAATTTTTAAAAATAATATCTGTGAAATGTGTGATTGTTATTAGAGTAGGCAGAGCTGCAGGGTATCAGACACAGCCTGTCCCTGCCCAAACCCCCGTCCCCAGGACTCCGGCTATTAACTGTGCCATCCTCCACTCTGCTTCCCAGCTTTGGTTCTGCTTTCCTTCTCATTCTTTCATACGAAAGCAAACTTGGGGCTGAGTGCAATTACTCCCTTATTGGTGCCTTCCTGGGTGAAATCTCAGCAGTGGCAACAGCTTCACATCATCCTGGAAGGGAAAAAAAAACAACAAAAACACAGGGAGTGGGAAGGCACAAAAACAAAGGGACATTTCCTATTGGTTTGCTGATAGCCAGCATCTAGTCACAGGATTTTTCTATAGGTTTTTCTTTATTTTTCTATAGGATTTTTTAATCCTGTTGAGATACATGGGCTGAAACCCATCCGGATGGAGTTGGCAGCTCATCAGAGGACTGCCAGGTTGCCCCCAGCCCAACAAAAACCGTTTCCAACTGAGAAAGTCACACCTTGGAGAAGCCACCAAATATCACTGTGTTTGTAGGGGAAGAATTGCTGCAGCCAAAGCTGATGGAGTGAGAATGCAGCCGGGTGCAGACTGGGGACCCCACCCTCGTTAGCTGCGTCTCATTAGCAGCCCTTTGCCCCCATGGTTGTTTCTGCCCGTCTGCTACGTCAGCCAGTGTGGTGCATGGTTGACTGACTGGACAGTGGTATCTCAACAACTGCTTACCTGCTCCTTATGAGCGTAATAACTCAGTGGAACCATCATTATGTGTTCATTGCTGATCTCATTTAGAGTTAATTACATGCCAGATAGATGTATCTTTAATGTGCATGGAAGCATCCCAATGAAGGCTCTGAGCAGCCATCGATGAACAAGAACACCAGCCTTCATTCTTTGTGGTGTGTTTCTTTGCAGGTCTAAATCGACGGCATCCTCCAACTCAGCAAATGTGAGCTCTCTGGGCAGCCCCACATCTATTGCAGGATGGGAGGGCTGGAGCACAGCTGGGCATCTCCGTGCCATACCACGCCAGCAGAGCTTGTTGTCTTGGTGTATGGAGCTGGGGTGATCCCTTCACCACTTACAAAATCCCCCCCGTGGGCACACAGAGCTGTTCTCCATCCAGCACCATGTGCTCACACCAAGTTGCAGCTGGAGAGCTCTGTGCTGCCGTGCCCAACCTCTGTGGGAAGCACTTTGTTTCAAGCAAACCAGCTTACAAGTTTCCTCCCTTTTTTCTTTTTTTTTTTTTTTTGCAAAAAAAAATTTCATTTGTGGGTAGGGGATTGCTTTGCTTGTTTGACTTTAAGCAAAACGTCGCAAGGTGCAGATGGCCACGTTTACAAGTCTATGAAACTCCAGCATGCCCACCGCTAGTTCCTGGCTCACGTGGGGGGCTGCTTCCATTTGGCTTCAGTTCAGCCACATTTCCAGTAGCCAAGCAGAGGTGAAGCTGTGGGATCAACAACTGCAGTGAGTGGAGCAGAGCCGAGCCATAGCGAAACACAGAGTGAAGTTTTGGAGAAAGCATCTCAAATGCATCAAGGAGTAATAGCAGCATTTGGAGGATTCCATTTGGGAAAACCTAATCCTCAGGAGTTTGGCAGTAGCAGGAGAAGAACCCAGCTGCCACTTTGGGTCAGAAACACGACTTTCAGCCCCAACAGAGCCCACTGCCCAAGAGGCCACACCAATGGTTCAAGCCATGCATGCAGGCAACGTGTTCTCTTTGTCCCTTTTCACTGCTCCAGGCTTAACGCTGTAAACCCCCTACGACAGCAAAATATTTCCCCATTAAGAACAACTAATGAACGTGTAACTAATCAGGTAATGAACACGATGAGCTCATGCTCCTGTTCCCCCAAGCAGCCACGTGCATCGTGTGTAGTCCGGAACTGCAGAGTGGAAATCAACGCAGGGGCACTCACAGGTCATGAGCTGGGTGGGAAATATCCACCTTGTGGAGATGATTGGAGTGATAAGAAGCAAAGAGCAAAGCTCACCAATCCCCATACATTCCCCAAAGCTCTCCCACCTTATGGGTCCCCCAGAGCTCTCCCATCACCATAGGTTCCCCAGAGCTCTCTGACCCTATGGGTCCACCAAAGCTCTTCCATCCCCACTGGTCCCCATGGATCCCCATGCCATGCTCAGTGATGAGGGTTGATCTCCCATCTCTCACCATCTGCAGAGCACGTGCTGCAGTACGCAGCAGGAGGCTGGAAAGCTCCGAATAGAAGCGGGCATGGGGTCTGCCTGCCGGCTGCAATACCTTCACACCAATAAAGTGCAGGTGCTGGGGGGATTGCATGTGCTTATCTGAATGCTTCAATAGCACTCAGATCGTGCTTTCTGGTGCCCGGCCCCCTCCCAGCTCACATGTGGTGGGGAAAAAAGCTTGGAAAAGGCTGAGCTTGGAGACAAAAGTCTCTTGGTGAGGATCCCCTTTCCTAGTGACAGTGGGCATCTGGTTCCTATAGCACAGGCTCCCATGTGCTGCCTGACCCCACAGTGCAGGTTAGTGCAGCCCCACTGGAGGGAGAGGGGCTGTGTCTGGAGCTGGGCTGATGACAGCAGCTTTCAGGCAGCTCAGCCAGCCCTGGTATGTCTGGGAGGGATGGAGCCAGGACCGGAGCTGCAGTAACCTGAGGCTACTCAGAGTGAGTGGCTCTGGGGGGAGCATGAGACTGCTGGAACCACATCATTCCTTGCAGGCAAATGGTACCCACGGTTGGCCCCAAATCTTTGGCTGGATAACAGGAGGGCTCATGCTGGAGAGAGGTGGAGAGCATCCCAGGTGTCCACAGTGCAGGGTAGACAGTGATCGAAAACAGCATGAGTGTATAAAATCTGAGATGCTGGCAATGGGTTTAGCATCACACCGAGGGGATGTCCATCCCACACCCTGCTCCCTGAGCCAGGGGTTGAGTCCCTGTATCAGTTCCAGGAGGGGACAGGTGCTGCCCAGTGGTGGAAGCAGCACTTCCTTGTGCTGCATCATATCTGGCCAAGGGATGCTGAGCTGGGTGAAGTCTCTGCTCCACTCCAGTACCAACCCTATGATCCCAGACTGAGTAAGCAGTGCCATTGTCCCACTCAGCATTGCAGCTGGCTCCAAAGCATCGCAGAGCTGTGACATCCAACCTAATGTGCCACTGGGATGGTCTCTGGCCAGGCAAGGAGAAGGGGCCACCTCCAAAGACACTCTGCAGAATCTCCCCCTCCATGCCCTACACGGGAGACAGATGAGATTTGGAGACTAAAGGTAAGCAGACCCTCAGTGATCCCCAAATCCTGGGGCACGACCTGCAGCACCCGCAGGAGCAGCACTGACCCTTTCAGGCTCAGCAGGACTGTGGGCACCTCAGTGTGGGCCCCTCTCACCCTCCCTACAGCCCACGGGAGCCCATGTGGATGCCCCCCGGTCCTTTTTAACCTCAGATCTTTGGTATTATTAACAACATCCATGTGGGGCTCACTCACCCGATGGGATAACATCTGGGGGATATTCATCACGACCACCGCGGGCTGCAGCCGCCCGTGCTCCCCGGGGAGCGGGATGGGTCACATCTGAGCCCCGAGCCGCTTGATGTGGAGTCATTAGCATGCACAGACTTCCAGCCCAATTACTTGACAGATGAAATCAAGATCCGTTAGCCTTATTGCTTGCATCTGGAGGGCCACATCCGTGCGCACGCCTCCTTCGTCCGGCCCGGCCCTGCGCCAGAGCTCGCTTCATCTGGATGTCGTTTAACGCTGCTCCGCATGTGGGAACGCATTGAACGCGCCGTTGTGCAATTAGCCCTACACAACAGCAATTATCCACAGCACCTTCGGAGAGGAAGAAACACCCCATGGCATGATCCATTCTGCTCTGCCCATTGGGAGCAGCCCCGCTGCTTTCCTTCCCGCTGCAGTTGGGGATCAGATTGTGCCCACCCGCAGCTCGAGCTGCTGCCATTCTGCTGATGGATTTTGCACAGAGGAACAATTACACTTCGTTTCTACCCATTAATGCAATCAGCAGCATTGAGTGTGCTGTGAGAGAAAAAATCTTAATGTTGCATTCGAACTTTCCGAAGCGCTGAAGGTAGCACATAGATGCAGCCCAAGCAGAAAGCCCCAAATCCCAACAATTATGGCTCAGAAATGTTGGTGTGGAGCTGGGGCAGCTGGCACCCCTTGCACCATCCTTCAACTGTGCCCGAGGGCCGCTTCCAGTGCTGTTAATTGAGCAGGAAAGTTTCCTTGTTGTCACATGTGTCCTCTGCACTTTGCTGCTTCCAAGGGCTGGTGCTGTGGGGGTGAGACCATGTGTGGGTGTGGGATGGGAGCCTGCAACCTTGGAACCTGCAGATGAGAAACTGTAGGATGGGATCCTGTGGGATGGGATCCTGTAGGATGGGATGCCACAGGAGCCAATATTCTCAGCACAGAGCCTGCCCAGCTGTGCAACCAGCTCTGTCCTGCATAGAGGGCAAGTAGTGGTGAAAGAATTCAGGCTCCTTTTTTCCCCCTGCAACCCATCTGTGCTTAATTTCTTTGGGGGTTTCACTTCAAATTCTTCAGATTCTACGGCAAATGCTTTGCAGTGCTTGGTTCAGCTTGCCTCAATGGCTGCCCAGCTTGGGGCTGCCTACACCGACCTTCCAAATCTACCAACAACCAACATCCAACAAATATGCAACAAATATCTGACTGTTTTCACCAGCACAGAGGCTGCAAGAGCCTCTATGGGCTGTGGCAGCAGGGGACAATGGATTTGGTGTTAGAGGACCATACTGCATCGCTGCTCCCATCCGTTCTCCATTCCTGCATGCGGTGCTCCATGCAGGGAGCAGAGCACCCAAACCCTTCTGCAAACCCCTGGAAGAGGCAGAGCATGCCCTGCCCAGGGATAAGGCACAGCCGTGTCCCTTCCCGCAGACCAGAGCTGTGAACCGAGAGGCAGACAGAGGCAGAATTCAGCCTTGCAAGAGCTCTGATGGAGGTCCATCCCTGTTCTGTTTTCTCCCCTCATTTGTAGCAACAAATCACTTCTTTTGCCCTAATTTTGCAATTACCACATAGCTCTGGGCTACAGGCAAACGCCTCAGCCTGGGGAGCCACACTACAGCGGTATCCTGCAGCGGGTCACCACTAATTAGCCACTAATTTTACAGACTGCTTTATGGCTTTGCAGTCTCTGAGCCTTCCCTGTGGGCTGCATGTCCTTGGGGACGTGTGTCTGCAGCATGGCAGAGGCTGAGCTCAGGGCTGCAGCTCCCATGGACTGCCCCGGTCAGGGGAGAGGGGTCAGGAATCCCTCAAGGCCCACTGACACATGGAGGAGAAACTCAGATCCTGCTTGATACTCCATAATAGCAATCTGCTCCAAACGGGAGCAGCCCACATCCATGTTCAGTATGGGCCCCGTTTTGAAGATTTAAGTGGTGTCTCGGCTTGACGTGGGCTGTCTGCGGGAGTGTTTCCTCCCCTGAGCATACATCCAAAGCTCTGTTTTGATAAGCATCAAGATACCGTGTTGGCCTCAGATGGAGAAATTAAACGAATACCTTGCATATTTTGGTGGCTCACGCACGTGAGCAGCTGTAATTGAAGACACGACCCGTCTCGCCCTGCAGCATGTATTGGCAAATTGCAGCTTCTTATTATTTCCCCCCGTTTCACCTACATACAGGCAGAAGTGTTCACTTAAACCCACCTGAAAGCATCACTGCGGATGGGTCGGAAGCACAGGGTTGGAGTTTGGTTTGGGGGTCTCAGAAGGCTTTTCCAACATTGATGATCCTATGGGTCTGTGATTTTCTGGGGCAAGCAGATGGGAAGTGGCACAGCTGGGGTTATCTCATTCAGGCAGATGAGTCTGTGGCAAAAAGTCAGTTTTGCCCAAATTTTGCATGGAGTGCCTATATGAATGGACAGATGGACGGGGACGTTGCTGAGCACACACTGAGCATTCTGTCCCCCACTAGAACCCAAGTGCTTGGCCCGCCAGAATCAACAGCTTAAATTAATTGGAGATTAATGGGTTTGATCCCTCACTTTGATTTTATGCCTGCGAGATGCTTAAAGCACAGAGAAGTTAATTTCCAAAAGAGCTGTCATGCTGCTGGCAGGCACGAGCAGGGACATAAAATACCATCCCAGCCTCAAGACATCAGAGGGGAACAAAGATAGACCACGATGCAGACAAGATGCATGCATTTAAAACCATCTCCTAAGGATGCCACGCGCTCCCAAAGTTGCGTGTCTGCAGCTCTCTCCTGAGCTGATCGCTTCCTCTTCCAGCAGATTGCACCACTGATTCTTCCCTATGGCTTTCCAGCCTTGGGTTTGCACCTAACACTGCTGCAGCTTTGCAGTCTTGGTGCTTGGTGGGGTTCCTCCCCCCATGACGGTGCCCACTCAGAGGTGGCCTCTGCACCCGCAGCCCTGGAGCTGCTGTGGGTTTGGCAAAAATTCTTGGCAGTCCTCCCACTGCTTCCCTTCTCCTGAAATTAAAGGATAGAGCTGAAGCAAGCCCTCCATCTAAATTAAAACGAGCTATATTTACTGTTCATCCTAATTGAATTATATGAACTCCAAGCTGGATGATAAGCAGAGCCGTCCCTTGCAGTTCCTGGGCTTAATATGTTTTGTATTCAGACGAATGCACGGCAGTGTGTCATCGGGTTCAAAGCAGAGGAATTTGGTCCTGGGCTATTTTCCTCCTGCTTTGACAAGGTTAACCATGAAACCTGTGACACAGGTACAGGCAGCCATGCCCCAGTGCCATCCCTGTGCCCTTTTACTGTCCCCAGTGTCCCTACCAGGAAGAGGTGGCACACAGCCCCTAAAGGAGGGTCACTGCTGTCCCCATCCCACAGTGAGACCCTGAAAGATGGGGAAGCAAAAAGGACAGGGGTAGAGCAAAACAAAGCAATAGGACAGAGGTATCTGGGGGAAGGGAGACATGCCGTATGCCCTTATGCCATCAAGATGAACACGATTTGGAAAACTCATGCAGGAGGCTTCAATAAGACCACAGGGCTTTGCCAAGAGTCACACTTCCTACATCGCACTGCATAAAAGCTAGACTCGTAAGACATGAAGAAAGCACTGTCAGGGTTGGCCAGTGCCAGCCAGCAAATATATAACAGTGGGAACATGAAATATTAATCACTGGTGCATAAAACAATAGGAAAAACCTGCCTCTTCGGGCAGCCATCAATCCTCACTCAGCAGGGAACATCAAGAGACGCTAATACCATACAGGTTCTGCTTAAATATTTGCCTTCCTTAATGCTCACGCAAGAAGCATTTGCTTTGAAGTTGAAAATAGACTGTAAATGTCTTTCGTGAGAGATGAAACATGATAAGACATGAAACTAGGAGGCTAAACTGTTAATCACGGTGGTTTTACAAGCAACAAATCATTACTGCAGACAGTGCAGTGCAGCACCTAAAAGCACCATGCGGCCCATGGGACACCAGCACTGCTGTCCTGCTGTGTCTGCGGTGTCCCCGTGGTCCCCAGGGCCATCGATGTCCAGTGTACCCTGCAGAGCTTTGTGAGCATGAATGGCTCTCTTCACATTTTTAAGCAAAGGTTACATTTCTCAGTGGACCAATGCCATTTTGGGGGTGTGGGATCCGCTGCTGAAAGCCACAGTGGGGCTATATTGGACCCTGCACCAAAGGGGGTTGCAGTGAGATCCCCCTGCAGCACTGCAACAGCACTGGTGCATCCCCAGCACCTTTCATAGAATGATAGAATGGCTTTGGTTGGGAGAAACCTTAAAGATCACAGAACTCTGGACTGGTTTGGGTTGGTAGGAACCTTAAAGATCATTGAACCGTGGAATGGTTGAGCTTGGAGGAATCTTAGAGATCATAGAATCATGGAATGGTTGGGTTGGAAGAATCTTAGAGATCATCCAGTTCCAAAAGTCCTGCTTTTGGGCAGCTCTGTGCTGGGCCATGGGGTGCCCACCATGCTCTTGCTTCCCCACACCAGGGGTGCTTCGTCCCAGGCTCTGGGAGACCCAAGCAGGGAAAGCCATCTGAAGAAACCAGGATGTGCTTGAGATGCAGATGGAGCCCTCAGCTCTTTGGGTGCTCCGCTGGGAAATAACACAGGAGGAGGCACAGGATGAGGGAGGATGAGTGCAGCTCCATCGCCTTCAGGCCCAGCAGCATCCCAGGGACAGGCATTTCACACATCAGAAAAGGAGATTATGATTAGAATCGATGTGCACTCAGGAGCAAGAGATAAGACCCCAAAGCAAGCATGTAAGTATGACTGATTAACAAATAAACCCTCACTAATTGCCTTAAAAAGTCAGATCTCAGCATCCAGGGAAGAAAAAAAATTCAATTTTCCTTGGGCTAAACATTTTTCTAGCAGGCTCAGACCTGCTCTGACTAGTTCCAGTCATTAACTCCCTAATTAACACGCACTGCAAACCGCGAATGAAATTCTCTACGTTTGGCTTGGGAAGGTTCCCTGGGATGGAGGAAACTGTGGAATAGTGAGAGGTGGCTGTAGAGTGGAGGCAGCCCGGCATTGAGGTAGACCTGTAATCAGTGAATGGAGTGAAATAAGCCTTTAATTTTCTCTGCCTGTTGGTGGATGTGCTTTACCAACAGGTGTGCTCCTCTCTGAGCCCTCCACTCAAACTGAAACAAAATTGAGGGTGCACAGTAAAAGAAACCCTTGGCAGGCAGAGTGCTTTCTGCTCGAAGGAATAGCGGTAATTAGAGCTTCCTAATGCCTGCAGGTCATTTTCTTTTTCCTTGCGTAACGTAATTTCTATAGGGCTTGTCGGCTTTATTAGGAGAATTAATCTGAGGCTCGCCGGGCTCTGGCCGTTCGCCTTTCCACCGCTGGAGCCATGCCAAGGGGGGTCAAAGAGGCAGCTCCGCCCCGTGCCATGCAAATAAAAAAAAAAATTAAAAAATTAAAAATAGAGGTCAGCCGGAGGCTACAGGGGAGGAAATTAATGATCTTTTAAACAACCGGGGAAGTTTACATAGGCCTGCTAATGTAATTCAATTTCTGTCTTCAGAGCCCTCGATGGCATTAAACCCACGTCGCCAATCTGGGGCCTCTTTTGCCCAACTAAGCAAAACCTTCTAATTAAGGCGAGAATTGTCATTAGTGTAACAGTAAAATGAGGATTAACGGCGGGGGAAGGACCGCTGAGTGCAGCTCATCACGGTGGGACAGAGGAGGATGGGCAGGGAGGGGGCCAGAGGTGCTGGGGGGGCACAGGGGCCGCATCCTTCACCACAGCACCACCTGGTCCGGCCCTGCCCGAACCTCCGAGGGCATCAGAGGCTCTGAAGGAACTTCGGCAGAGCCGCTCAGCCCCGCTGGAGCATCCCGGGCTTTGTCGGCTCGGGTTGGTTTTCCCACTGGGAAAATCAAGGGGAAAATCCACTGCGCGAGCCCGCTGTCCCTTTGCTGAAGATAGCCGATGGGGAACCGCGGGTGGCTGCAGTCTCGTTCGGGGCTGGGAACGGCGCTGGCACCCTCCTGTGTCTGCGGCCGCGCACTGCAAGCGGCGTCGGGGGCAATGCGGGGTGTCCCTGCTGTCCGCTCCGATACCCCAAATCCAACTGGTGGGGCGGGGGGAGCAGGCTGGGGACGGAGCTGGGGACGGGGATGGGGCTGGTGCTGCGGATGGGGATGAGGCTGGGGATGCGGACAATCTCCCCTCCAGCCTCTGGATCTCGATTGAGGTCACCAGGCCAGAGTTGAAGCAGCAGATCAGGGGATCAGGAGATCAATCAGCAGGAATCTGATTAGCAGTCAGTAACAGCCATCAGAGGCTGAATCCAGCCCAGGACAGCTGGGGCAAAGGCAGCACCGTGGGGATGCAAAGCCTGGAGAACCAGCCCCAGCCAGAAGCTGGGGAGCTCACCGAGAACACACTGTGAAACAACCTAAACCCAGCTGCAGTTGAGCTAAAATACAAATTTAAGGAACAAGAAAATCTTTCCAATTAAATTGTGACCCCAGAAGCCCAAAGGTTTCTAAAGCATCAGCATCTCCCTTTTCAGACAGCAAAATCCAGGGTAAAGATAATAAAGCTCCCACCAGCTCCAGACCATTCAGGTTGCAGAGCCCAAGCGCTGGGTGCTGTGCTGCTCCATGGCTGCCCCTCACGTCTCAGGTTTGGAGATCCAGAGGCATAGAGGAAATCTGCTGCCAGGTTCTGGCCAGGACTTTGGGAAATCAGAATGGATGCATGTAGCAATGCCCTGCACAGGTCCTGCTTCTGCCTCCTGCAGAGCCTCAGCGTGCCTCAACCACCAAGAAAACCTGCAGAGAAGTGCCCCAGGGTGGAACCCCCAGCACCATGGTGCCAGCTGAAATGCTTTTTAGAAGAAATGAAAAAGGCTATTTCTCCAATACAGTGAATCAGTGATTTATTATCAGTATTCAGAGGTACCAGGCCAGCAGCGACAAGCTGGCACAGTGCACTTCTTGGTGCCAGAGGGGTTTGGAGATATGAAATGAATGCAGAGAAAAGCCTCTGAAGTGTCCTGAGTGCAGCCGAACCGTAACGTGCATTGACCACAGATGCAATGCCAGACCCAAAGGTCAGACAAAGGGTTGCTGTGTTCAAAAATCCTTCAGTGCTGATGTCAAAGAGGAGGATTTGGTTTCTGGGCAGTGAACAAAGCAGGATGGTGAGGGAAGGCCACGAATCAGGCCCTGAACTAAGGAGAAATCAGTGCCAGAGCCCTTTTGAGTGCAGAGAGAATGCAAACGTGATTCGTAAAGCCTGAGTAGTGTGAGGGCTGGTTCTGGCCTCCCTGCAGCAGGGCAAACCGTTAACATCACCGGGGTTACAGCACACTGACACACATGGTGGGAGACCGGAACCAAGCCCCAAGGTCACAGTGAATCCAGAACCGCCTCTGCTATGTGCAAGATGGGCAAAGGGCTAAACGCCTGGCTGCCATCCAGCAGGATCATAAAACATCACTGCCCTCGCATCCCAGAAGGATTTACAGAGGACAATTCATACCATGATCCCAGCCCAGAATAGCACCAGAGATTAACCCGGATTCTGATCCCAGCTAATCCAGCAGGAGATGGCAGCAGAGCAGCTCCGGGTGGCAGCAGTGATGGGTCACAGCCAGCCCTTCTTGGCCGTGATGGTGACAGTCCCGGCACACACTGCTTGCCATGGGCAGAGGAAGGGATGTTTGGGAGGAGGGATGGCTATGGAGGGGGAAAGGGCAGGTGAAACAAAGAGCTGCAGCCTTCAGCACAATTTGTGCCAAACAAGCCCTGCCAGTATGTACAGCTCAGCAGCCCTTCTCCCCACCCCCAGCTCCCTCCCAGCACCCACGACTGAGGTGACTCGGAGCAGGGAAGCAGACTGGGAAACCAGGGGCTCCGTCACAGTCCCTGCTCCCACACATCCCAGCTGTGAGAATGGCCCCTCACACTGGCATGTAGAGCAGCTCGCTTACTTCTCCTGTTTGTCTGATTTGCCTAAAAGAAGAGAAAGAAAGAAATCAGTGCCTGCCTTTCTTGCTCCAGAGCCCCCAGCCCATTTTATGCAGTTACTTTGCCAAGCACAGCATTGCAGTCTGATACGCAGAACAGCACGGCACAGCTGGGTGCTGCCCTGAACACAGAGGTAGCCTCCAAAATTGTTTTATTTTTTCTGACACCAGGGAAGCAAGAAGCACAATAACCATACAGGAAGGAAGCACTGTCCTCCCTGCACTTCCTCCCTACGCACAAAGCAGAGGCAATAACCACACCTGCATGTGACTGCTGCTTGGAAGGAGCCAGCAAAGCCCCATCTTCCAGCAGCCTCCTGTCCTGCTTTGCAGCACCAAGGTTCCTCTGAAACACAGGGACCCGCAGCCACTTCCATCACCCTGCATTTAACTGAGCAAGGTCCCCATGGAGCCTGACCAAGATGGGATTTGTTTAGGACTGCGAGAAGTGCATCCCCTCACAGCATGGCCAGGCGTCAGCGGCTCCCCCCAGAATGACAACATGGATGGAGGCAGCCACCAAACCCCATCCCTCACCTTTAGGGATGAATTTGAGCGAGCTGCTGAATATTCAGAACCGGGACTGCCCCCGCTTGGGGCCGTCGTTGAGGAACTCGTGGCCCAGCCCATTGCCACACTTGCCACAGGACACCTGACAGTATAAAGAGAGGGTTTAGAAAACAAATGAAAAAAGACAGACGATGTTAAGAAAAGAGGATTTGGGGTTTTGGGGGAGCTGTTTCACAGTCATCACCTTCAAGGCCCCCGGACGCTCCTTGCGTTTGGCCACGCTGTCCTCGTGGATGGTCTCGGTGAAGGCCGGCCAGGGGGATGAGTGCTCGTATTTGGCACGGCTGGAGAACAGCTCATAGCCACACCGGGCGCATACATACACACCTGGGGAGGATGGCACGAGAGGTCAGCCGCGGGGATCCCCGCTCGTTCCCAGCCGCCCCGCGGCCACGTCAGCCACCACGGGACTCCCACGTGCGTTGGACTTTAGCCACCACGGACAAGTGCCGATCCCAGAGAGCCGGCAGCGAGCGGGGCTCTGCGATCCGGAATCCGCCATCCCTACACGGGGTTCCCCGCCACCACCCGACCCCGCTCACCCGGCTCGAAGTGGTCCTTGAACACTTCGCCTCCGAAAAACGAACAGAACGACATGGCTGCGTCCGCTGCCGCCCGGCTCCGCCCCGGTACCGCCCCCGGTACCCGCACCGCCCCCGGTACCGGCACGGCCCCGCGGCCGCGAGATGGCGCCGTGACGCAGCCGCCGCGGAGCCCCGGGGGGTCCCGCAACGCCGAGGTTCCCCCCGCCGCT
>JAOWBP010004330.1:6248008-6276794 GCA_028571105.1 Tragopan temminckii
CTCACCATTGCCCTCCCTCCCTGCCCTGCTCTGAGCAACATGTGGCTGCTGGCCCCACACAGCCAGGGCTGGGGAGCTGGGCAGGAGCAGCACTGACCTGCTGCCCACAGGTGTGGAGAGAGAAACAGAAACACGAGAGTGGAACAGGCTGCCCTGGGAGAACTGAGAGACAAAATGGCGTTGGGCGCCAAAGGCGGGAAAACGATGATCTGGGTGTGAGGGCTGCTGAGGCGCTGTGCAGCAGGCACTAACCCTGGCCTCCAGAAACAGCTGCCAAGACAAAGCCAAGAGACACTGAAACTGAGAGCCTCAGGCTGACGGTTTTCACCTACCTGACCAAAGAGGCTCAGACCTGAGCACGGTGCTGTCAGCTTCAGCTGCAGTCAGCGAGCTCAGCATCCAAGCCAGGGATGAGGATGCAGAGCTGCAGTTCCACTTAGCAGACTTATTTACAAACACTGTGACCCGCAGGGCTGTGCCCGGCACACCTCCACACCTCCACACCCTGCCCACAGCTCTCAGTGTGCTGTCACTGAAGATGCCCAGCAGACGAAAATCAACCCTTTTCTGCTGCAATGGACAACACACAAAACGCTAGCAAGCCCAAGCAAATTTCAGAAAGCTCTGGAAGAACCATTCTCTGCTTATTGTGTTTTTTTTTTCTTTTTTTGTATGTGTGGTAGCTCTAAGACAAAAAAAAAAAAATGCAGCCTGCCTTTCATAACTGAATTGGGATTTTTGCTCTAAGGCATTGTATTGATTTGCACATACCGCTCCTGGGTTTTCAGGCTGTACAGAGAACTGAAATGGGCCATTTTGATCATTTATATTGCATTATAAAATTATACATTTTTTTAAAATCGATGCTCTTCACTTCTGTATCATAAAAAAAATTCTACTCTTGATCAGTGATTTCATGGCCTCAAGGTCACAGCTATTGAAGTTTTTAGCACAGCCGGACAAATTCTCTGGGTTGACTCTGTATTACAGATCTTTCATTTCTTCAATTAAACAGCTGAAAATGGATACCACCTGTGCTCTCATATTTATTGTGTCACTAAAGTCCATGATAATTACACCGCGCTGATGACAAACGCATGCCAGAGAACTGACAGCTTGGGTGCTGGGCTTTTTAGGACACGTTTTATACAGTGGGATCTATAGCTCTAACTTTGTTCTGTATGTTTTAAGTCTCTAAAAAACAGGAAGAGAAGATGGCCATGGCTCATTTTTCTGTTAATTCCATTGTTTTCAATATCGCAAGCTAACAAACAAAAAGCAGACAATGAATATGGTGACGTGACCCTAATCAGATAGAAAGAACTTATGGTGGATAACGCTGCCAGAGGTGCAGGCCTCACGCTTACCACCATGACTGCAAGGCAAACCACACACAAAAAAAAGCACTCTGAAATGAGATCTGAAATGAGGTTCTGCACTGCTGCAGAGGGTGATCGCAGGACCATGCCTCACAGGCTTGCAGGTGTCAGGTTTGGTGGCTTTTAGTGGGACACAAGCACCTGCTTTGCTGAACGAAGTGGGAATCTAGTGCCAGTGCCCAGCACAGGCACCACTTTCCTTAGGCTTTGTCCCACTGAGCTGTTTATCTCCCACAGGCACAAAGGACAGGTGAAACCCGAGGCTACCAGCACCGAGTCTTTGTTTGGACTCAGAACAAGGGTGCTGTTGTGCATTGCTCCTCAGCATCCCCACAGCCTCAGTAGGCACTTAACAATTGCTCTGCGTTCTACTCCTGGTGCTCACTCCCTTTTTGAGCACACCTACTTTTTAAAAATAAGATGCATTTCATTTTCCCATAGTAGCTTCTTCTAGGATATCATTCTCAGGTGTGCCCAGATGCAAGGAGCGACACAAAGGGATGCACCCACCCATCCACAACACAAAGGCATCTGAGGGAGCGGGCATGAGAACTGAGCGTTTCCCTAGAAGACATGATTAGATGCCAAATTTCCAACTTCCACATATTGAGACATGAATACATGTGACTGATGCACCTATCTCGCAGCAATGCTCTGACTTCAGCCATTTGTCTGGCACATGGCACAGTGGGGGGGCAGACAGCACTTTGAAATTCTGTAGGTTACTGTAAGATCCTAACATCTCTATTGGTGCTTATAATAAACAAACGACTCCAACCAGAATGTCTCCCATTAATATGCAATATCAGCAGCTTCTCCAGGTTAGGTGTTTTTAACAGCAACACTGAAGAGAGTTTTCAAAAACAGAATTTGCTCAGCTTTACTAAAGCTTTTCTCCTCAATTAACCTCAAAATGCTCTTATAAAATAAATCAGCGTCATTACCTCCATTTGACAGCCAGAAAAACAGAGGCAAGAGGAAGACCAGGAGCAGTTTCCCGAGGGCCAGGTTTCACACAAGTACCTTGGGCACATCCACCCAGCCCCATATGAGCACCAGGCCCTGTGGGAGGGCTGCAATAGAAGACCAATATTTTTCTGATCTAGTGCTTGATCCCTGAGAGGTCTGAGTGATTTCAGCTCTCCAGCACATCAGGAGCACTTAGCACTCTGTCGATTCAACCTGTGATTAGCAGAGACTTCCCATGCACAGCTGCACACTGAATGGTCCCTGCTAATTAGGCCTTCATGAATGGATTTATTTAAATTACACTCATTGGTATGGTCAAGGAGTGCAAATGCCATTTTGTAATTCACTTAGCAATTTGTTATGTGACAGTACCGTTTGCATGCAGGGGAAGCTATCCCTGTCTAGCAATAGGAGGGCCATTTCTGAAATCATCTTCAAAGGGATCTCCAGGGCTAGAGCAAATCAAAATATTTGCAAGTTTTACATTGAACACAGCTTTTACTTTAATTTAACATTTATACACTCTCAGGACCTGTGAGAAAGAATCTGTGAAACAAAAAGGGCAGACCTGTAACTGTATGTAATTGGCCTGGCTGAATGCATTAAAAGCATCCTGTTATTAAAGGTATTCCCTTTTCAGCAGCTTTGGCTGATACCTGAACTAGATAAGAATGGGGTGTGCTGATGAAGTAGTGACGGACATCTTTAGGAGAAGCAGTGTAGTTGCTGATGTCGCCGACAGGTGCTCAGCATGCTGAGCGATATTTAATCTAAGTTTCTCCCCATCACCTCAGCAAGTCTTTGTTAATCTCTTGCTTTGCCCTGCATCCCCCCCATTCTGATCTGCAGCTCTGGATTCATCCCAGTTCTATTCCGATAGGAGTTTTTCACTCTCTGCAACCTTCTGAAGCCCAGGAAGATGAAGCAACCTGGAGTTTTATTTGAAAATGAAAAGGAGCATGAACCATGGCTGGTTTCAGCTGCTTTGGTCCAGGGAAAACACAAAGATCTGAGGCTGATGCATCTGCAAAGCAGCAGTGTGAGCACTTCTTGTGTGCATGCATGAGCCATGGGACCACACGTTGAGGACTTGGGGTGGGGATACCGATGGCTCTCTTTTGCCCTACTGCTGACAAAGAAGAAAAAAGGCCGTCTTAAAGGTGTAAAGCTATTTAGGATGTGTAAGTGCTGCCCCTTCCAGCTGTTCAGGAAAGACAGCGTTCTGAAACAACAGCTGCTCACAAGACAATGTCTCTCAGTTCCCTCTGATGAATTCACAGAAAACCTCTTAAAACCAGATCCAGCCTTCCCCTTGGGCAGGGAGCTACAGCATCTGGGGGCCTGAGAGCAGCAAGGTCCATGCTGGGGGATGGTGGCAGGGCTCGCTCTTCGTGGTTGGCCCCAGATGCCCGCTCATCAGCAACCTCAGCTCATAATGAATTCAGAAGTAATTAATCCCTTCTGCTATGTTCACGCAATGACGTGACATCACGTAAATTGTGCAAGCTCAGCAAAAAGAGAAAACCACCGGTGCCAAAACATGCTGTGAAACCTGCTCATTCTGGCCACTGCCGAATTTTAGCAACAAAGGAAACACCACAGTTGAAATGCTCAGAACCAGACTTTGACTGAGGATTGTAGGGAAATCAGTCTGATGGTTACCTCTCCTAAAGCTGCAGAGATGAAAAGTGCTTTTCTTTTTTTCTTTTTTTCTTTTTTTCTTTTTTTCTTTTTTCTTTCTTTTTTTTTTTTTTGGAGACTCCAAGCAGCACGAGAGCACCCAGGCTGTGGGAGATAATATCTCCCCTATATAATTCCAAATAAATTTAAGTGAAGTCAGTGAAATTACTTGGATTTTCATCACTTTCCTCAAGACCAGAATTTCCTCGTCCCTCTGTGAGCAAACAAATGATGAATTATTTCCAACAAAGCACCATGAATTAAAAAAATATAACAATTAAAAATAGTTTTAGTGACAGCTCCCTGACACTAGGGAAGAATGCTCTAGGAGAAAAAGAATGATATTTAGCATTGGTTGGCTGCCATTCAAACATTTTCAGCTATTGAAATCAATGAAACCAAACCCAAATAAGTTCTATGTGGATTTCAGATTGATACATGTGATATTCAACAGTACCAATTAGGCTGCACATGATAGGAGTCCTCCAGCAACATAAGTGAGAGAAGACCCTTCCAAGCTTCAGTTGCTTCAGTTTCCAATCAAGTCTAAAACTCAATCCCTTTTCACCATGCCTGAGCAGATCATAAGGAAGAAAATTTGGGATGTAAATCTCACAGACAGATGGGGATAGCTGTAAGAGAACACCGGAATCATAGAGTAAATAACATTTTCCCCCACCACAGATTTCAGTGAACAGAACATTAGAGAAATGGAAACGATCTGTCCAAGCTAAACTTTCCTGCAAAAATATACCTTTGATCTCCTGGCCGAGTGCTTGGCCCTGGAGCCAGTGGCAAAGTTCCCATTACCTCCGAGAGCCAGGACTGCTTCCAGCTCCTTCCTATAGGTAATGGCGTGTCAACATTTCCATGGTACGCCTGGCTGCCCATCAGCCAGCTAGCTAGAAAATTCCTGCATACCAACACTGACATTTTCTGTTTTCATCTACTAGGAAAAGAAAAAAACAACAAACCTCTCCTCAAAGCCCATTCAGAGTGCACAGATATGAGATCTGATCAAAAGAGAACTACATCAAGAAATTTTCCCTAAAGAAAACAAACACTAGAGGTCAATCTAACAACTTGTCCCGGAAATATATATCCCTGAAATAAAATATTACAGACTTCTTCTGTATACTGTACACCTCTCTAACTACATCCAGATTCGTTGGCTTGGCAAGGCACTTCGTATCTAACAAGAGTTTGTTCTATTCTTTTGAATTTGTTCTCGTCTTGCTGTACATTAGTATTTCCTTTCCTGGAGCTTGCCTATATGATCGCTGTCCCGATTGACATGGCTTGCTAATGTACTTAACTACCCGTTCATGAAACAAAAGGGGAAATTGGCACTCATGTGTGTAAATACCAGAGGCTAAATGCATCCCTGCTGCAGCCCCACTGCAGAGGGTTGTGTTGGATTAGAGACAGGCATGGGGACAAAGGGGCAGCCACTGCCACATGGCCAAAAGCCTATCTAACCAGAGGAGGGTCTGGTGGGTATATCCATGGCCTCAACAGTGACCCCATGGATGATGGGATGTGATGGGATGCAACGAGACTGTGACTTTCAGCATTCGCTCCAGCTGCCATCTCCTAGGCATATGGATCAGTTCGTGCCCTATTCACCTCATCTTCTGCACTTACGTTCTGTGGCTGTGAACCCTCACAAACTATTTATGTCTAATTCATGCAAAATTGTTTTTTCCTTTGTCATCCTTAGATGTCCAGCGTTCCAATGTTAGTGATTTTCTTCGTCCCTTTTCCCTGCTCTTAGTAAGAGAAGTACTGCACAACACTACCAGCCTGCCTCAGCTTCTCTGTTACAGATTTCCTTTGCAAACCCTCCATTCCCTTTCACAGGGCTCCTTTCTTATCCAGTCTCAGTAAGGACACCAACATAGTCTTCCTCCACCAGGAAAGCTAAGGGACATTCAAGGCACAGAAATCAAGTCCAATGGAAGTGCATATCCAGCAAAGAGCATGTTTAAGCACATTTCTCCCAGGGAGTCACCGGGACCATTCATGTGCTTCGCGCTGAGCACATGTGTGAACGCTTTGCTGAACCGTGGCCAAACACAGTTCTTCTTTATGACTGTGGGCCAGATCCTGTAGCACTGAGCAACACCGATGAGTAACATTTATTCACACAAGCAGTCTCTGTGGAGCAGGGCTGCCAAGTCTTGGCCCTCTATGATTTTCTCTTTAGCAAGCAGCCAGAGCAGAGCTCCATATGGCAGCGCCAGCTCCTCACTCAGCAGCTTGCCTGTTGCCAGATCCTCAGTGCAAACAGCCCAGCGAGGCAGAAATGTTCCAGCCCAACCTTTGCATTGCAATTACCTTTAAAAAACTGCCAGAAAAAAAAAATCCTTAAAATTCTTTCAGGGTGTTTCTTTGTGATGTGGCTCCATGCATGACCATTGCCAGTGATGCTCTCCTGGGCAGCTCTGAGATCTTCCTGGATAGGGGTATTTCCCAGGAATGTCCAGAGGGACCTGGCGCATCCCAGGGGCACCTCAGGCATACCAGGCTGGCAGGACAAGCCCCTTGCACTCCTCTTCAATATGGCCCTCCTGTGGAGCTCAAGCTGCTGGTGCACAGACTGCTCTCTTTGACGGTCCTTTCCAGTTACTGCATGCAAAGGAGAAATTCAGGAGGGATATGAGAGTGACTGAGATTATGATATAGACATCATCGAATCATAGAATGATTAAGGTTGGAAAAGACCTGCAAGATCAAGTTCAACTGCCAATCCATCCCTACCATGCCCAGTAACCATGTCCCTCAGTGCCACATCTCCATGGTTCTTGAACACCTCCAGAGATGGTGACTCCACCACCTCTCCAGGCAGCCTGTTCCAATGCCTCACCACTCCTTTTTTTCAGAGGTCTCTGAAGACACCAAGCAGCGCACTGAGGAAATGGCTCTGCCAGAAATGATTGTCAGAACTCAATGGGGAGCAGGGTTCTTGCATCCATCATCACCAGGATGTCACCATCCCTCAGTGCCATCATCCTCCTTGTGGAAACCAAAAAGCACAACAGCACCCAGTGCATTGTGGAATTCACCCAGGCAGGGTTAGGTCAACCAAGCACTGGGCAGTATTAGATCCCCACTGAAGCATGGGTTGATTACGCTTATGGAACCGTTCTGCATCCCTGCACCCTTGGCCTCTCCATAGCATATGTTATTACTGCCAAATCAATATGTGTGTCTTCCTGGTAAATAATTGTGTCAGTGGGATGCTAATGGTGTGCAGTGCTCATGGTGTCAAGACTTTTTTTTTTTTGTCAGCGAAGCTAAGTCATTCCTTTTTCCCCCTTCCCCCCTTGCCAAGCCTTCCCAAATGCACAAAATGGGCTCCAGACCCACCTCCTATGAGGAAATGAGAACCAGCCCCAGAGGATCACCCAGCAAGAAGCCTCTGTTCGGAGATCTGACGCCTCTTCAAAGCTGGGGGAGCAAATGTGCTCCTACCTCCACTGATTTATGGAGAACGTCTGCGTCACTGATGCAGGGGAAATGCTTAAACACTACCAGAGGGAAGGGGAACGAAGCACTCACCGCATGCACTGAGAGCTGCACTGCATAACCCCACACTATTTATTATACTTTGCTTTGATATAATTAGATCTATATTACATTCTGAAGGCAAACAAACAGCTCAGTGATGGTGCACGTGCTGCCGGATTATATGTCCTCTAGCAAAATAAACTCTGGTGTGCCCTTGCTGGGACCATCCAACGGCAGTGGGATATGCTAAAGGCCACTCTCAAACTGCACGTGGCAGCAGACAGCCCAGCACTATGTCCCCATGGTGTGGGAGGACTTGAGGAGAGCAGGTGGCTGTCCCATGCCCCATATTGCCTGTGCCAGAGACAGGGAAAGAGCCCTGCTGGGTGTAAAGGCAGCACCAGAAGGGTTTGGTTAAACAGGGCAGAGCCCCATGGCACCGTGTGGAGCTGCTCCTCCTTCCTTCCTCGCCGCACTGAGAGATTTGGGGTATAAATTGTTCTGTTTGGTTTTAATTTCTGCTGATGCCCTGGTATTATTTATGCACAAGGATAGCATTGTGTTCATGAAATACAGCCCACTGCCTATCCTATTTATTGATCAGAGCAGTAAATAATTCCAGCAAGCGCAACTCAACCAAAGGGGCAGCGGACATGGCTGAAGGCTGCCCATATGCCAGGGCTGGCAATACCATACCAGCAACACTGGGCCATGGAGCAGCTCCTGAAATGCTCTTCTTCATGCAAAGCAGAGCCAAGAGAGCCAGCACAGCCCACGGGTGGGTGACAGCAGCAGCTGTGCCCTGGGCTGGCACAAGGCTCCTGGTGCTGCAGGAACATCCAAGGGGATGAGTGCCAACATGGGACACCCTACAGTGCTCCCAGTTGATGCCAGAAGGGTAGCAACAACCATAATGCAAAGGCCAGGCCATGCCCGAGAGACACGCAGCCACTGGGAGCTGGTTCCTGCAGCACCACACACTCCAGAGGAGCCCGGAGCCCACTGCTAGAAATGAAAACACACTACAAGGATTTTTTTTCAAGTTTGATTTGACCTCACTTAGGGAGGAGAGGAAAGCAGTACATAATAACCCTGTGTATAAAAGTAGTTGCCTGATTAGCATAGTTAATGCCTGTGGAATTTACTCAGTGTCAAAATTCTTGCACTTCTTCTAGGGGAAAAGCAACAGGAGAATCTGCATAATGGCATAATGTTGTCCATGCAGAACTGCATCTCCCTGCTGTCCCAAGTATTTCCCTGGGAGTCCTCTCTGCCCCAAAGCAAGAAAAGGGACCCAGAAAAGCCAAGTGCTTGGCTGTGTAGATTGAGTGTTGCTATACTGAGTGTCATTTGTCTTGGCTCAAAGGTGGAGCAACATCATCCTCAAGGAAAAGAGCTTAACAACCTTGTAGGAAGATCTGAAACAGATCTGGATCTGGTCTCAATCATACAGCTGCGCTGAACCAAGTGAGGTTAATTTATGCCAGCAAGAAAGCAGTTTCCTAGTCTCAAATCCATGCCCAACCCTGCTGCTGCCAGAGCTGCCTGCCCTGTGCTGGGCAGAGCTTATCCTGCTGATGCCATCTCCCCCAGGAGCCAGCACAGAGCTGAGTACAGAGAGAGATAGCAATGGGGACACTGCAATGCCATCAGCTCTCACTACACTCATCCCAGTTCATATCAGGGCAGCATCTGCAAGCAGAGTGGCACAGCACAAAACAAGAAGCTGCTTTCATTAGCTCTGCTAACACTCGCCCTGGGGTGAGCACGACACCCGGGCGGCCTCTCAGCAGGGCTGGCTTCTTCCCATTTATCTGGTTGCTAACCCCAAAGGGGGAGCACCCAGCCCTCCACACCCAGCAGCATCACACCCTTTCAGTATCCAGCACTGCCCAATGCCACTGTATCCAGCCACGTTCCTGCTTGGTATATGCAGGCAGCAGCATAAAAGCTCTTTGCCTTCCTGGGGTCCCCCCAAATGTCTCCTCTTGCTCCATGGACAGAGGCAGACAACATCAGACACGCACTGACCCCATTTCCCAAGCCATCCCCCAACAGCATCTGCTCATTACCACAGCTGAGAAACATTCCACAGCCCCAGAAAGCTGCAACAACCTCAACCCCAAGCTCCCAACCTGCTTCCAAGGCTGAGCCCTGCTGCTGGGGACATCTCTTTGCACCCACTGTGCTCCCCAGCCCTGCAGACAGCACTGAGAGCTGCTTCACCTTGGCTCCATCCCCACGCAAGAGCTGTTTGCCAAGCTCAGACTTGGAGCTAGTGATAGACTTTTGTGCTTTGGCTCAAAGATTCTGAAAACAAGAGCTTTAATCATTACTTGCTTTCATGCACCGAGAGCCAAAATTGTCTTGTTAAATACAGTAAGTGATCAGTGCTCACAGTAAAGAACATTTCAATGACTGCTTGTGTGGGTAATTATTTCAGGCTTGCCTTTCTTCCCCTCTTGAGAAAAATTACGGAATGTGGAAATTATAGCACAGGCTCCCCGGACCCTGAGCATGCTCTGCTGTTTGCAGGCACTCACCCTGGGCAGCTATAGCAATGTCTGCGCCTGGTTGGGTGCACTCCTGCTTGCTGCAACATTGCTGGGCACAGGAACCATCCCTGGGCAGCTGGCACCAATATCGTGTCCTCTGCCACAAGAGTGGCCTTTGCCTCAGACAGGTCTAAATGATCCCAGTTTCCGCAGAAGCTGCACTAAAGATATTTGCATGCTCCCAACTTTTTCTACCCATGCACAGCCCTATTTTGGTGCCCTGTTTGCAGGGAGACATAGGGATGACAGACAAGGGGACACGTCACTGGAGCAAAGCCGGCAGGAAGGGAGTTGCTCCCAAGCAGCATTGCTTCTAAACCACTCCAATATGGCAAGGCAATGGCAACCAGCTGGGAAAGCATTTTAAAGACCCTTAATTAAAGGCTGACTGTTGCACATCCCCCTTTCCCACCCCCACCAGGAGTGTTTCCCAGTTCTCAGCCCCTCTATCCCTTGCACTTTCCCCCTGGTGTTTCCTGGCAGCATGCTGGGGCTGCTCCTGGCAATCAGCCCTTGTGGGCAATGGAAGTTTGCATGCACAGCAAAAAGGAGAAAAAGTGAAATATTCTCTGTTGATTTTCTGGCACAGATGGAGGCAGCACTGCCGGTGCATGTGCCAAGGTGAAGCCAATGTGGCTGCTCCAACTCCTGCCTGGGTGCCGGGAATAGCTCCTTCATCTCCTTGCTGCAGTCTGCACACCACTGCATACATCAGGAGCAACGGGACTGCATCAGGCCCCCCAGCACCACTGCTTGCCTCTAATCCTGGGATCCTGCACTCAGCTGCAGGGTCTCTTGGTGCCTGGGCACAAGGCAACTCTAATGGCTGCAGCCCCATAATCCTTCCTCTGCTCCATGGGCCCCAGGCAGTAGCACTTCCCCATCCCATGCCCTTGGGAAGTGATGGACACACACTTGGGGCTCCTCTTCTGCCAGGGGACAGCCTGCCAGAAGCCCCCCTCCCCCCCACTTATTCTTTTTATTGCAGAAGCACCGTGCAGGCATGACATGGCCCCTGCAGGAAAAGAGGCACCACAAGTTGGGGGACTGTCATCTACCAGACCACATTTGTCACCAGCCCTGTGGGACAGAGCCCTGAGCAGGCTGCAGGATGAATAGGGTGACCAGAGCATGTCCAACTGCCCTGAATCATAGAATGGTTTGAGTTGGAAAGGACCTGTAAAGGCCATCTGGTCCCACTCCCTGCACTGAGCAGGGACACCCACGGCTCCATCAGTGCTCAGAGCCCCGTCCAGTCTGACTGTGGGTGTGTGCAGGGATGGGGCACCGCCACCTCTCTGGGCACCCTGTGCCACTGCCTCACTGCCCTTAGGGACTGGCACCACTCCCCTTGGGAGGAATGGCTATTGGGATACACAGGCAAGTCTTTAGATCTTAACAGAAAAACAGCTCGCATTTTTAAAATGGCCCAAAGGTGGCTTCTTTTGCACCAAGAATGCAAATAAACTCAGTAAAGCAGTCCCACCACTGGCACAGCACTGATGCCAGCTCTACAGCAGCCTTCCCTGGCAGCAGGGCCCAGACACTCATGGTGGGGACACGCCAGCAACATGTCCCATCCCAGTTTGAACAGGAACAGCTCCCAGCAGGTTGCTCCCAGATAAATCATTTGGTTAATTATTTCAGTAAGTAACAACTTTCCTAAAAGCAACTCACTGCCTGTTCACAGGCTTCCAGAGGGGCCAAATACAAAGGATGCATTTGTCTCACCCTAATTCCAATTAAAGCAGTGAATAACCAAACCCACAATCAGGGCACAGGTTGAACCACAGCAGCCCAGCTCCCCTTGGGCTGGAAGTGAGTGCCGTGCTCTCCATGTCCTGCACACAGCCATGATGCTCTGCACCTGACAGTGTTTATGCCCCACATGCAACCCAGGCTGCTCTCTGCACTACTTGGAAGCCACCACCAGACACGTGGTTGCAATTAGAGCAACCTCAGCGTGGGCATTTTCTCATCTATTGGGGAATATGGCATGAATTTATTTTGTGTATTGAGATTACATTAAGATTGGAAGCAGAGAAGAGGCTGGGTGGGGGATGGCAACTTGGGGTGCTGTTGGGCTGAGCACTGCAAAGGAATGCATGTCTCCCCCAGGGGCTGCCCCCTGTGCCAGCTGGGGGCATCCCATGGCATGCAGCATTGCAGCCCAGTGCATCCCTGAGTGCTGGATGAAGTAGAACTTGCTGCCCACTCCCACCACAGGAGCACAAATCCACCTCCACAAGACACAGGCACCACCTGAGCACTGCCAGCACAGCATAGCCCCTAAACCATGCATTCAGCTGAGCTGCTCCAGCCCTCCCTGCTTCACCTTCACTTGCCTTTGAGCTCTGGTGGATTCCAAACCCCATCACTCTCCCATCACACACCAGAGATGCACCAGCAGCCCCAGGCTGAGCACTCAAACACCAAAGAAGCAGAAGCACCACACTGCAGGAAAGATCTCCTGCAAACCTCAAGCACCAATATGGGAAATCTCAAAGATTTGCCCTAAGCACTGTGAGATGTTCCCTGAACATCTCTGTGAGCAACCACACTGCCCTATTCCCAAATATTTCTGGGACTCTGCCTTACAAACAGTGCAAAGGACAGCCAAAAGACAAATAGTGTCCCTGGCTTCAGCTTCCTCCTTACCTGCCAGATCCAGGACACTACCTACACAGCTGGACCAGGTCCTGCAGCAAAGAGCCAGACCAGCAGATCTCCTGCATTTATCACCTCCAGGTGCACCATGGCCCCGCAGCATGAGCCCCACCTGGGAACAGGGTGTGGGGCTGGTGCAGCAGGGAGGGCATGGGGCACATCCCTGTCAAAACATGCTCCCAAGGCACATCAAAATGAGAAGGGTAACTGCAAATAGCTGCTCTCCTATACCTCCAGACCTTCACAAAAATTGGAAGGTTTTAATTACTTCCTTGTGGACTTTTTTTTTCTTTTCCATCCTTCTAGGTTTGGTATAAAAGAAGAAAAATAAATAAATAACAATTTTGGAAGGCTCTTGCAGTGCTGCTCTTCCTGGTTCACGTAGCAGCTGAGAGTGGGAACACCAGGGCACAGGAACAGCAACACTTTGGATAGTTAACTTCAAAAACAAAAAATGAGTTAGAAATGGAAACTTTGGTTGAGACTGGGAACAAAACTTTCCACACTTGGCAGCAGAGATTTTCTTGTGTGGATTTCCATCCCCCTCTTGCTCTGGCAGTTTCCCCGACTAACATCTACTGGGACCTGGGGCTCAAAGGCACTGGGAGCTTTGCATCCTCCTCCCAGCAGATGTGGACACAGAGCTGAGGAGTGCCTTTGTCCCCAGCACTGCCACTCGGAGGAAAACAACACCCTCCAGACTTCTGATTTTTAGTATTCTGAGATAGATGCAAAGAAGGAAGAAAGTCATAAAAACACCTATATGGGGCTATTTCCCTCTAGCCCCATCAGCAGCTCCCCACAGACCCGAGACTGAATCCATGGGCTAGTGCTGGTGCAGAAAACAGCAACGGGAGGAAACCAGCTGCTGACTTCCCTACACCTCACCCAGCTCAGTGCAGACTCCCCACCTTGGTTTCCACCAGCGACCACTAACAGCTCTGATAGCAAACAGCACTCTGCAGATCCCCAGCTTAGGGCTGAGGCCATGCACACGTGGAGGGGCCACCATGCAACAACGCACCGGGTGTTCAAACTCGTCCTTGTGCTGGACCCACAAACTCAGTGCATCCACCAACACCTTGTGCCATGGATGACACCCATCTCCTGAGATTATGCTGCCTTAAAGCACATCATGGTGAGGAGCTGCTCGATGGCCACATTGAATCCCAAGCACTTATTGGGGCTACTCCATCCCAGGCACCTTTCCCCCTGCCCATCCAAGGCCGCTTTTATGGTCCCGATGTAATGAAGTGCGGCTTCACCTGGGCAGACCCACAAGTGGCTCCTCTCTGAGGCAATGAATACAAATACTTGACCTCGTGAGCCGTGGGGCAGCAATTAGTTTAAGCAGGGGGTTTGTGTAACACTTCAAAAGTCTTAATCCGTGCGGTCAGCCCTGGCACGGTATTTGCCAGAACCTATTGAGTAGTCTTAATGAGTCTGCAAAGCAAGCTTTCAATACATTTTGGGTCGCTTCAGATGCTTTAAATGGCATAGTCTATATGGTATTGTGCGGCTTTAGAAAGGCCCGGGCTCCAAAAAAGTATGGTTCCCTTTCACAGGGCAGACAGACCCCATCCTTGGAGCCGGGACCCTGAGAGTTTTGCATATCAATACGGCTCGGGCTGAATGCAGTCACTCAGCTGGGAAATAGGATCACTATCAGCGTTTCCAGGCTTTCACAGGCACTTGGGAAACTTTAAAGCTCTTGGCGGAGAATAATTTGGTCGAATGTCGTGGCTGGAAACAAAACCGCGAGCGGCGGAGCATGGTCCATTGCGCAGCTCTGAGTGCCACCACAGCAGCGCCAGCCCCATTTCATCTCCTGTTTCCAGTCCTCTAAAACAGCCCTGATTCCTCCTATGGCCTTAAACCCATAAGGCTCACGCGTTGCACCCGGGCATCTTCAGCTCGTGGATGCTCACAGGGATGGACAGACAGCCAGGACAGCCAGCGGTGCCTACAGGAATGGGTAAATGCTGCGTTCACGTCACTTGTCCCAGCATCAACTCGATGAGCCCAAGTACCAACCTGCCAACTGCCAGCCCCAGCTCCATTCATTGGTACAGAAAATGTGTCTCCTGGAGGGGACACAGAGGATGTCCCAGCAGCCAGGACAAGGGAGTGGGGAGAGCTGAGTGGGGCAAAGGAAAAAGTGCTGGTGTCAAAGAGTGAAGAAAGGTTCCTCTGCCTTCTGTGCATTACAGGACAAATAGTACCCACCCAATCCATCACCCTCAGGACAGGTGGTACCCACCACATCCATCACCGCAGGACAAGTGGTACCCATCATATCCATCACCTCCAGGACAAGTGGTACCCACCCATCCATCATGCTGCACAGCAGTGGTGCTGAGCAGTTCGACAGCATGTGTGGTAGAATGGTCAGCGCTGGGATGCACTGTAGTGGAAGAAACCACAGCCAAAGCATATTTGCAAGCAATGTGATGCCCTAGGGCCCTTGAAAACACATAATTAGCTCATTAAAAAGACAAATGCAAGTCACTAATAAGATATTAAAGGTTAATTAAATGTTTCCCCATCTTTAATTAAGGGAAAAGCAGTTAATTCAGATTAAACTAATTTCTGCAGCCTCCCATGATGGCTCTCTATGGCTGCAGATGTGAGGATCTATTGAGATGACTGAACCCAAAGGTCAGAGATTGGGGCTTTTGTTTGCTCTGCTTGGGTGAATTTGGGGAAGCGGGGATTTCTATCCTAAGGGTGAGAAATGCCCTGCTTCATCATCTGGGTCACTCAAAGGAAGGTATGTGATATGCAGCAGCTCCCTCTCCTTATCCCCAGATCCGGCACTTATTCCAAACCACCACCATCAATCGTTTTTCTCAATGAGGAAATTCTTTCAGATAATTCCCAGCCTGCACAAAACGCCCCGTGCTTTGGGTTTGCTGCCTGGCCAACTGCAGCCAAAGCCTGCCCAAATTCAGACCCAGCATGGGCATCACGGAGCCAGGCTGGCTCCCAGCGCTCATGTTGGGTAGCACACAATCACACCCATGCACTTGTCACCAGTATGGCCACGGTTAATACAGATCAGCAAGATTTATATGGAAGAATATTTAATCTGGTCGGGGGAGGAAGGGGAGGGAGGGGTCATCTGTGGTTTTATTTCTTAAATATTTCTCTCTACTCCAGAAGGGTCCGTTTCTTGCCGGAAAAGGTCCAATATAAATTAGAACAGAGGGAGGAGGCTGCCGGTGGCCCCGTTCAGTCCCAGCCAAAGTCCTGCCCCGTCATCTGGTAAAACTTCATGTTGAAGGGTCTGTAGAACTCCTGCAGGCGCTGCACCACCTGCCCCTCGATCTTGGGGTGCGGCCGCCCCTTGGACTTGCCCAGGCAGCGGGGCTTGCTGCTGCCCTCCGGCTTCTTCAGGCAGGGAAAGCCCTTTGTCTGGTTGAAATAGAAATGTTTGTCCGTCACCACCCTCTTGAGACCCAGGAAGTCCTGGATGCGGCCCATCTCCCCAGCCGGGTCGCTGACCAGCCTCTCCCCGCTGACAAAGAGGAATTTGGAGAGGGGGAAGTACTGCAGCCAGTTGTCCAGGTGCTTGGCGTAGATCCCGATCCTGACCGCGCTCCAGCTCGTGTCGATCAGTCCCGTGCTGATGTTTTTGAAGGCCAAGTCCTGGAAGCTGGGGATGGTGGGGTTTTTGGAGAGCGTCTGCGTGTAGTCCGAGATGGCGCGGGTGACGGGGTTGCGCACCACCACGATCAGCTTGGTGTCCCGTGACATGTTGTAGATGCGCCGCGGAGCCTCCTTGGTGACAAAGTAGCTGGGGGTCTTCTCCATTGTGATCTGCCCCTCTAGTGTTCGTGGCATCAAGCTCCTGGGGAGAGAACGCAACATGGTCAGGGCTGGTGGTTGTGACCTTATTGCACTCCACTGGTTCCCACCTTACCTTCTCAGAGCCTGGCACAGCCCCAGGCCCCAGCCCTGGTCATAGGGACAGGTAACTCTCCCCTCAAATCCAACCCAACCACAATGCATGTGCCCATCAGGTTCAACCTCCTCTGCCTCCAGAGAGCAAGCAGTTAAGGCTAGAAAAAGACAGTTCCCTTTATAAAAAAAAAAGGGCAGGAAACATCTCAGGATCCAGGCATTATGTTGTGTAAAACTCACTACCAAGATTGTTCCTCTGTGCACTTTAATGAGGCATTAATTACTGGAGAAATTACTCAGGCATGTCACCCTTTGGGCTGAGAGAGCTGGGGCTGGGTTGAGAAGGGACTGGGGCATGGTGCCCCTACACCAGTATGGATGCCTTCCCAACTCTCCCACGTCTCCTTCCACTTGGGGCTGAGCATGTCCCTTCTGGCCATCTTGGTGAGAAAGGAGGATGGGATGGGAAAGGATGGGGTAGGATGGGACGCTTCCAGGGACTGAGTTAGTACTGTGGGAAACGACCGAATCACTCCAGTAGGTTCTTCTGAAACAAGAACTGTGTGTCCACCTACACATACAGATACGTGATCACAGTCATTGCTGCCATGCAGCATCATTCCTAGCACAGTACAAACCCTGCAGGTGTGCACTATTTTATAGATGGAAACCAACAGGGTGTGCACTCCGGCACACCCACATACACCTCCTGACACTGAGCTACCCAGCTACCCAGTCCTGAATACCAACCAACCATGACCAGGAGTAATGGGATGATGTCCTGTGGGCACACTGGGGCCAGTACTGCCCTGGGGATGCCAATGGCTCAGTCCTGGCCACGCTGTCGGCACACCAGGGCTCTGCCCAGCAGCATCTGTTCCTTATGTAAAGGGAAAAGGCTTGAGGTTTTGGGTTTTTTTTCTCTGGACGCAGGAAAGAACACTTTATTAAAAGCATTTGTGAGCAACGCTGGGCCCCACATTACTCCCTCCCCCAAATGAGAGGCAAAGCCACTTGTGGTTGCATTTTGTTGGCTTTGTTTGGACAGCGACAGCACTCACAGAGCCACTTCTTATCCCCAGCCCCATCAGCAGGGGCAGGCACAGCTGCTACAGTTGGATGGAGGGGCTCCTGGCAGCAGGTTGTCACATCTCCCATAGTTGTAACCTCAAATGCATCCCCGAGCCAACCCCAAAATGCCACTTCTCAGCTAGCTGGGGGATGATGGGGACAGACACCTCCAGCACAGCTCCTCCCCATCCCCATCCCCTGTGTGTTCCTGAGCCCACACAGGCCAGTCTTCCCCTCTGGGGATGCAGCACTGCTCCCAGCACTTCCCTGAGATGCCTCTCAGCACATGGGGGACCTAAATCACACCCTGTCCTCAATGTACAACAAAATGTACATTGCACAACATTTGAGATGACATCATCCAAGCTCCTGGAGAGCCAACATGAAGCTGAAATTCTGCTTATCTTGGTCTGTTCTCTACAAACTGGTGTTGCTCTGACCCAAGCTGAAGTTCTGCCGAGCTTTCACCTGGATGACCACAGAAAAGTCAAAGGAAGGCAAGTTTTTGAGAAAAAAAATCACTAAATCATTTAAAGCCACCAGATTTTCAGTGCCAACACATGCTGCTGCATCTGTAACCCAAGGATTAGTGTTATTTCTAGGAAAAAAAATACGGTCCTGTCCAGAGCTTTCCATGCACACTGAGGTACCAAGTACACTGAAAAAGGATGGGCACCTGGGTCCCCCCTACCCTGACATGGTGACCATGAGGAATGATGCCATTCTGGATGCCCCAAGCCAAGCTTGCATGGAAGTATCTTCCAAAAGCTGCTTTATCCCCTGTCTGTGGGGTGATTGACACCCAGAACTGCCAGAGCCCACACACATCCTGCTATCCATGGTTGCATGAATGCAGGAGCAGCCCCAGCTGTAATTCGAGTCAGCCACACTCTCCTACACTCAACAAAAAATGTCATTAAGGTAAAATTTTAGTAAAAGTCCATGTTAAGGCAGCAACACCCACCTTCCACTCAGCTCCATCCCACAGATTCCCAGTTCCTTGCACGACAATTGCGTTATTCTGCATTTCCATTAGCTTCCTAAGACTTCCCCCTGAATTACTCCAGTTAATTATTGATAACACCCCTCCGCCTCCAGACCTGACTTAAATCAGAAATCAAGGGACCCGTTATGCTCCACCTTAGCAAAAGCACTGGAAACTTTAATTGAATTTGCAGTTAATTCTTACTGACCTTAAGAGAACACATCGAGTATGCCAAGCACTGCCCACAGGTACACATCATAGAATCACAGAACCATTAAGGTTGGAAAAGATGTCTAAGGTCACCAAGCCCAACCCCAACTCACCCCCACCATGCCTACTGGCCATCTCCCCAGGTGCCACGTATCCACGGTTCTGGAGCGCCTCAAGGGACATCGTGACAAGGGAGCACTCAGCAGCCTTTGAGGAATTCATATTTCAAGAAAGATTGCATGCCCAGAAGTTGGGATTTTAAGCTGATAAATTCCAGTTTTTGGTGAATACTGAGATGAGTGCCATCTGAGAGGCATGGGCAATGGGATTTCCTAGATGGAGATGTTCAACACATGGAACTGTTAACAGGTCGGCAGCAGCAGGAACACGGTGCAGAGAAGATGGTGAGCTGTGAGCGTCTCCCCCCAACCCAGCTCCCACTGCACCACGCGGGTGATCAGTCACTGAGGGTCTCCTCTCAGAACTGTGCCCTTGGATCTGTCAACCGAGTGCTGCCGGACACCTCCGGGCCCACCCTCCTATAGGCAATGGGAAATGGCAGATTAAGGCTGTGCTCCCAGGGGCCCTCGCAATGATTAATGACCTCTTCTGTTGAGGTAGCGAGGCGCAATGAATTACAACCCTGATAAAAACGCAGAAAGCTGCTTTAAACACAGATTAACAGCAAGAGCGGGCAGGTAATCAAAGCAGACTTCAAAAAGTGGGGTTAATTGGTTCAGGATTCCTTGGTTTGCTGGAGACGGAGGAGAATCCGTCCCAGGGATGGGCTGAGTGTAACATAACGGATGTGCCTGCACGGTGATAAGGGAGGCTCCAGTCCAGAGCTCCCACGGGCAATGCCGGCAGCGTCCTCCCAGGGCCCAGCCTGTGCCAGGCACACTCACAACGGCCGATAATGCACAGTGTTGGTGATGGGAGCAGTTGGACTGGGTTCTGTGTTGTCATCAGCACTAGAAAAGGAAAAGGGGTAAAACCACACCTGGAAAAGAGGAAAAAACAACCCCTTCATTATTGTTATTAAAAAATGACTGCTGACATAAGCAAGTGACAGAAGCAAGTGAAAGGCTCTGGGATTTCTGCCGGAGCTGACATGGCTGGGAGCTTGATGCAGCACCAAAGACGCTTTCAAGACACTCAGCCATAAAGGGGAATGGTGATTTCGGGACTAACCCAGCAAGACCCGCAGAATGGTGTCACATTCCCATCCCAGCGTGGGCATGGAGCTGCGTCCGGCACGGTGACACCGGATCTCCCTGATGGCACAGTGACAGCCCCAAGGCTCAATGGGGGCCGGGACCTTTTTGTGCAGATGTAAAACAGTTTGGAACCAGAGACGGGAGAGGGCTGGGGCAGATCTCCGCAGATTTCTCCTCTCCGGTACCACCCGGATCTACATATGAATCGCACCAAGGCTTATCTCACCCGGGGACAAGGAAGCCTTTGTGGCAGCAGCAGCAGCTATGAAGTTGTTAAACTGGAACCGGAGAGGAATACTTTCAGATAGCGAAGAGAGCAGCACCTCTGCTAGGGAATGGGGCCAGAAGGCAATGAGTGGATGGGACATTGGATACAGACCCAACAGTGCATCCCTGAGCACAGAGCTGCATGCAGCACCATGGCTAAAGGCACGGATGGAGACAGCCTCTCTGTCTCCAAAGTGGGGTGGGGGACACAAGCAGAAAACCACAGCCCCAGTCCCCTCCATCACCTCCTCCTGGAGCATCTGTTGAACCCCAGCAAACCGCCCGGGAGCAAATTAAGGCCGTGGTCTCTTTGGCTGCTCATTACCATGCCATCCCCACGCCATCCCCTTCGCCCCTCGTCGCCCTCAGTGCACACTCAGCCCTGCGGCGCTTTCCCTCCCTGCCTGCTCCATTATTTTTTGATTCTTTCACTGATTCAAAAATGTGCAAATGAGGCCACAGCTTCCCAATCAGGCCCGGCCATGAGCTAATTGGCTTTAAGCAGGAAAACCTGAATATGGTAATGGAGATGGTAATGAGGCCAGGATGCGCCTGGAAGGGGAGCCAAGCCCTCAGCTCAGCGACCAAAGCCGTGTCAATTAACAACAAGGGAGATAATTTATTAATGCTCCTTTGCACCCCCACGCCCTTTGCACATAATTACAGTTTGATACATGAAGCAGCCTGGAGGTTTGCCCCGCTCCCAGCTGCAGGGAGCAGCCCCCAGCATCCGCAGTGCCTCCAGACCTGTCCCAGCCCTGGGATGGAGTCTCTGCTGGGGCTTCACCCCAGGCCGGGCACCAGGAGGGGCTCAGGGCAGGTGCAGGAGCTGGGGAATGTTGGATTTGGGGATGTGGAGTGATGGAAAGGGGAGAAGCTGGAGGCAGCATTAGCATTTCTAATGAAGTGGCTGCTTTTACGCGTCACCCGACACCCAGTTATTCATCCCCGATAAGAACCGTGCCATTTGGAAAACCATTTTGGGAACCAAAGTCCTTATTGTAGTGTACTGAGCCACCCAGCCCTCTGTGTGCCCCAAATCCTGATGGTTAGCAGAGAAAAGGGATGTTCCCCCATCACCATGGCACAGCTGCAGCCCATGCATCATTTGCTTCAAGCCCATGCTCATGTTTATGGCCAGAGATCTCAGTTATGGGCAGCTCAACGCCCTGAAGGTTTGTGAGTGATTGTGGTGTCCTTCCATAGTTATTCCAATGGAGTCATTAAGGCCAAAGGGTTACTGATGAATCCACCCAACACATGCCATTATGGAGAACAGAAAGCAGAGACAATGGGATTGCAGTGCTGGAGAAAGGGACTGCTCAGTGCAGGGGTGCTGCATGGGTGCTCTGGAACACAAACACTGGTTTGCACACACACGTGTGCCTGCACATATGCACAGGGAGGCCTGGTACAGAGGAATGAGACTGGAACTTCAAGAGCTTGTGGTGCTGTTGGGGCTCTGCTCTGTGCACCCATTCCCATTTGCAAGCCAGTTTGGGCACAATTGGTGTAACAAGGTCACACCACCCCTCTGCTTCCACCAGGTGTGGGAGGGTCCTGGTTGCTAGCGCAAGGCTCTTGGCCAAGCACAAAGCCATACCTGGGGCCTCTGCTCACCTTAGAGATCATCATCCAGGGCTGCAGAACTACAGCACCCCAAAGCCCATGGTGACAGCTGCTACCTCCAGAGCCTGCCCAAGGGAAATGTAATGGATGGGCACTGCAGAGTAAAGAGTGGAAACAATTCCAACAGATGATGCCACATGGGGACAATGATAAGCCACCTTGGGCAGTGTCACAGTAAACACAACTGGAGAAGCGCAGCGTTTCACCTGCAGAGAGCAAAGATGCCCTTTGATCAGCCATTGGCATAAAAGCAGCTGAGCCCGGATTTACAGTTGAGAAAAGAAATGGTACCATGAATCCTCAAAAAAACCCAGGAGCAGGCAGGTAGCGCTGGTGCCAAGCAGGGTCTGAGCAGCCTGGGCAGGACGCAGCTTTGCCATCCCTCTGTAACGAAGCACAGCAATTAGAGCCCTGCTCAGCTGCTGCTCCCCAGTGCCCCTTTGATTCCCAGCCTGGGGCACAGGGACGGCCTGCAGCAGGTGTCCTGCCTGCCACACAGGTCAGCCGAGGGCTCTGATCTCCAAATGACCCTTCCCGCGGTGAATACGTCCCTGCGCCCAAACAGCTTGCAGATGAAGGAGCAACAGACTGGAGATGATTTATTCAGGAATTAAAGGTTCAGTACCCCTTTTAAAGGCTGAGCCTCGCCGCTGTCAGCCTTCATTGCACACAATTAAAGGGGTTAGCTGCCCGGCCCCGCCGCAGCCCTCCTCCCTTGCAGGGGAATGAAATATAACAAAACCAACCCCTCCACGCGCCCCAGTTTGGGGAACGACTGAAGGATTTGCAGACTTACTAACGGCACAAAATGATGCTCTCGGTTTCCTGCCAGGGACGGGGAGCACAGAGCTCAGGTGTGGGCTCTCCCCCATCTTGCATGGTGTTATCCCAGTGCTGAGCTCAATGCAGCACCAATGCTGTAGGGTGCTCAGCACCAGCCCCAACAGCGGCCACATGCAAGCTCAGACCAGGCTGAGATCAGCCTTGTGGGAAGAGATGGGGTAAAATAGGGCACTGCATTATTTTTTTCCCTTCGGAGTTCTCAGAGTTGACCCAAGTGGGGAAGCACCGCTCCTGGGCTCAAGCAGCAGGAGTTGAATGAAAAGCTTCCTTCCTTGGATAGCAGAAAAGGAAGAAATCTGCTGCCTGCGGTGGGGCTGGTAATCTTTGCACAGCAGTAAATCTTGCTGCCACCACAGCAGAGGGTAATCCAGCAGATTGCTGCACCTTTCAGCAGAATCAGCTGCTTAAAAGAGCTCTCCCCAAACCATGCATCTCATCTTTTGTGGCCACCGAGGACGTCTGACATTTACGACTGCAAATAAAAAAAATACATCTATAATATTTTTGACTGAACACCCTCTTGCAGCATTGAGCTGACACTTCTTGGCTTCTTACATAGTCTGAGAAGAGCACAGGAAGTAAATAAACTCTAAATCTTGTTTATCTCAACTTTAAGGTTGCAAGGCTCCTGTCTCCCACATGAAGCCTGCTCATGCTCCAGCTCCTGTCAGGAAATCTTCAGCAGAAATGGGAATTTCTGCCAAAACAGGGATCCTGAGCAGGTGAAAGGAAGCATGCACTGAGCCTCACTGAGCTGCTACAAGGGCAAAACCCTCAAAATCCATCCCACAGCAGTGCAGGGACCTGGCCCCAGTACTGCCACAGGTGTGGGAGTGCAGGAGGGAGGAAGAAAGGAGGAATTCACATGTGTGTGCCAGAGAGAGACCCTCAAGTGGCCGCTGTGCCGCCAGCTGCTTGGTTTGATCCGCAGATGCTGACGAGGCACTGGGACAAGTCCCCAGAGCTGTGAATCAATGTGCTTCGCCTTCATGCTTATTTGATCTCAGCATGGGGCTGCCCAGCGCCCTGTAGCCTCAGGTGGGCACTGAGAAGGATGAATAGAAGTTTATTCTAGGGGCAGTGAGGAATGGCACAGGGTGCCCAGAGAGGTGGCGGTGCCCCATCCCTGCACACACCCACAGTCAGGCTGGACGGGGCTCTGAGCACTGATGGAGCCGTGGGTGTCCCTGATCAGTGCAGGGAGTGAGTCCCTTCCAATTCAAACTGCTTTGTGGTTCTCTGAAATCACCAAGTCGTTTAGAACGCAGTGAACGTGTTCCAGAGTGACTATGTGACCTTGTGGTCTGATACACACAGAAACAGCCACTGCACCCCTGTTATCTGCCCCTGTTATCCACCCCTGCTACCTGCATCCCCTTTATCTGTATCCACCCTTATCTGCATCCCCTTATCAGGGAGCAGTGAGGCAGTGCGGTCGGATGTTCTCTTCCTCAGAGTGAAACCACTCTGTGAAATAGGAGTGGGGTCCAGAGGCAGGATAGCTAATCTAGTGCAGAAAATCTGTCAGATTTGGCTAAGGGACAAAGCTGCCTTTATTTAGTTTATAACATAGGGGGTGGAGTGGGGATGGCAAAAAAAAAAAAAAGACCAAAAAAGAAAAGAAAGACAAAACAAGACAAGCACTGCTCAAAGCTACAAGTTCAAGCTAACCACGAGCCTTTCTGAAATGCATCCAGAACTGTCTCCTTTCTACCTAAGAAAGCATCCATCAGTCCTCACCCATGGACTGCAGCCAGACCTAAGAGCTGGAGCAGAGCCTTTGGGATTCATCACAAAATTTCCCTGTGACAGCTTCGAGCTCTCTTGGCCAGAGGCACAAAGGTATTTGGGAAGGTGATGCTCATTGACACTGCACCCAAATCCATCTTCTCAACCCATCTGCAGCCCCAGCTTGTCAGTGAGCATACCCTCATATGGTGACCGCGTGCCCTGACACCATCTGCCACCAGACCCCATCTCTGTTGCAGGGACAGGGATGTATGGGGACTGGGATTTGTGGGGGACAGGGATGTATAGGAACAGGGATGCAGAGGACAGCAGCCCCATGCCTGCGTGCCCCAGCTATGCCAACACCTCAAGCAGTCAACTACCCGTCAGCTGCATCCTCTCCATCTATTACAAGGGCATCAGTGCTGCAAGCTAGAGCTTCTGGCCCTGTTTTTGGAGTTCAACAAGGGAAGATTAGAGCTAACCCCTCCCCAGTAGTCATGTTCCCTGCACACAGCCGGACCCCAGCTCTGCAAAGCCCATAACACCTGTGCTGGGCTCACAACAGCTCAGGCTCTGGGAGCTGCATCCCTCCCTGCCTCTGTTAGCGACAAAACTCCAGCACGGACAGCTCGGGGCTGTTCTCAGGCAGCACGCTGTCACGCTGCCACGGAAAAGCTCTTGTTGAGATGGAAAATGTATCCGATTTTCCACCAAAAAAAAAAAAAAAAATCCCCATCTGTGTCAAATTTGTATTACAGCCTGGGGGAAGATGGGAAACAAATTTAGCTCTTTTTTACTATCAGAAAAAGCCCCATTTCCTGGCACGGAGCACAGGCAAGCTTCGCCCCTGAGTGCAGCAGTGACATGGGGATGGCTCTGTGCCCCCGTACCCACAGCACCCCACAGCACTCTGCAGCAAGAGCGACCTGCTCAGCATCTGTGGGGTTGATCTCAACAGTCTCCCCTGTGCACTTACAACCACTTCCTCCATGGAGAAGCCTCAGAGACCCTCACAGAGGCAATCTGGGGTGGCTGCAGAGGACACCCTCTCACCTGGTGCTCAGCCCCAGCTGCTCCCCAGCTGCAGGAAATCCCCCATCAAGCAGAAAGACGTGGGCAGAGCACACCAAAAGCTGTTTCTCTCACTCTAAAGGGACCATAATGATTTTGATTGGAGATAGGAAGGGTTATCCAGCACTGCCCCCCCAAGCCTGGACAACCTGCAGCTCCAGGGGCTGCCCCCAGGCTGGGATCTGGGGGATCCATCAGCCCCATAGCAGCAGCTCCACGTCCTCCCGTCATTGGGAACCACTGGGAATTCTCATACAAAGCATTTTTGCACTGGAAAAGCATCAGTTTGTGGCTACCAGAGCTGTTTGTGGGAAAGGACTGGATTTTTATTATTTTTAGCCTGGCTTCCTAAGGAAATGTGGCTTAAGCAATCACACGGTCTGTCTGCCTGCCCGCCCGTCTGTCTGCTGGGTTTCCCCCAGAATCCTCTGATCCCACCGCCCCATTCCAGCCAGACTGAATAGAGGACAAGGATCAGACCCAGGAAGTTTGCACATCTCCATGACAGGCAGGGATGGAGCAAGACCGCTTCACCCCTGGGCACAGCATAAAGAAAAGCATTTCTTCCCAGCCCAGAAAGCTTTGGGGAGAAGCTCCAGCGCAGCAGGAATCCCAAGCCTGCATTCTTTGCTCCCATGTTATGATGTGCCATCATGCACACCCAAGACAGCCCTTAGCCTTTACCTCCGCACAGCTCTCATTGCCTGTAGCAATGCATGGGGTTACTGTGACCAAAGCACAGGACCTGGCACTTGGCTTTGTTGAAGATCATCTCATTGGCCTCAGCCCACTGATCCTATCCAGATCCATCTGTAGGGTCTCCCTGCCCTCAGGCAGACCAACACTTCCTCCCAGTTTGGTGTCATCTGCACACTTAGTGAGGGTGCACCCAATCCCCTCATGCAGATCATCAATAAAGATATTCCACAGGGCTGGCCTCGGTACCGACCCCTGAGCCAGGCACTGCCACACCTGGGTGGTGGTGGGTGGGAGCCTGCAGCAAGATGAACAGCTCCATCTCTTCATTTGTGTGGGATGCGAAGAACCAAGGCCACGTGGAACCGAAGCCCCACGAGGTTGCAGGGAGAGAGGGATGGGCAGAGGGACATAAGCAGGAGGATGCTGATGGAGGACTGGGGCAGCAGCCCCATGCACAGAGCTGGGGTTGGGTGACCAGCACCAGGAGACGCCTGGCCCTGTGATGTCCCCAGGGCACAGCGTGGTCCTGCAGAACCCATCCTGAACTTAGCACTGGGTAAAAGAAATAAAAATCTGAAGAGTCAGCTTACAGCGAATGGCTTTTCCCTGTGTGTCAATAGCTCTGAAGGAAAACAAAACAAGACAAAACCTTCTTTAGGCATTTCAGCATGGCTTTTCCCAGTTAGCATGAAAATTCAGATCGGAGAAGGCGTTGGGTAAAACGCTCAATTCCCCACAGCCTGGAGAGCCCTCATCAAAAATCCATTTGAAGTGTTACTCTCAAATCCCTCATGGCAATGGGATATTTTAAGGTCAGTTAAACTTATTATTCACTCAAGATTTTCTTTCAGGTCCCTGCATATTTTAAACAGATTTTCCCCCATCTCCAGTCCAACCGTGTTACAAAAACCCCTTTCCTTTCTTTTCAAGAAAAAAAAAAAGTTGTCAAAAGAAAAGATACTAATCAGAAACAGCTTCCGAAGCCCTACAGCCCGTTTGTACACAGCACCAAAAAGCATCGCCGCTTTCTCCAGATCCCCAAATCCCCTGACTTCAAAATGCTGAATGGAGCTGCGCTAGGAGGAAAAGAATTAACTCAAATTTGTTCCTTTTCATTGAAGCGGAGTTTATACGCAATTTGTTTTTCTCCCTCCCATCGTATGAGGAAAAGAAGCGATCCCAAATATCGCGTTATTTTTCAACACTTGGTATTTCCAGCTTTTGGAATGGCAGTTTTACTCCTGCATGCCTTTATTCTCATGGGACGCTATGATTTTATTGTTATTATTTTTAACACAGATCCCCCAAAGAACCCAATTTTTCCCACCTGCAGTGGGAGCAGCACAGTGCTGTTCCAGGGGCTGAAATCAGTTCTTCTTGTACAAAGTGAGCACAGCACCATGAGGAGGAATACCTTGTGGGGATGTGTTGGGTCCCCTGCTGTCCCCAGCACTGCTTCCATCCCTGCACAGCTCCTCATCTCTGCTCCTGGGCTCAGTGCTGCATGCTCAGCATTTCCCATCTTATCATGGCACCTCATGGTCTTAGAATCATAGAATCCTTAAGGGTTGGAAGGGAAACCTTAGAGTCCTGATTCCTACAAGCAAGGTCACAAGCAATATGAAGAGCTCCGCGTGAAGCCAGAAGTAATGCAGCCAACACAGGAGGCAAATTGAGCCAAGAGGAAAAGATCGCAAGTGCCCGTAATCTTGCTCCAGAGAGCAAGGAGTTCAGAAATTATTAAATGGTTCTTCTCATTCCCAGCCATCTGGCCTGCATTTCTCCATTTATTCAATCAGACATGTGTTGCTTTTATCCCCGCAGCCGCCAGTTCTCCCCTGCTCTCTGCAAACACATGCATCCTCCGCTCTGCCCCTCTGCAGCTTGGTGAGTTCCACACAGCACGGGCTCCCAGCAAGTGAACATGCCCATTACAGCCACTTCCCCGAATGGATTTCTCTCGTTTGTACCTAAAATCGGTGTTTGCACAAAACAAGGCAGCTGTGGTGGGCTGAGGTGCCATTTTGAGTTGGGAACCCCACTGATGGAAAGCAGCATCATCCTGACACCAGCAGTACTGCTGGGTCTGGGAGCAGAGATCTCCCAGTGGGAAGGTAAGGACCAAAGTCTAGGAAAAAACCTCCCATGATATTCTCCTTCAGGTGACCCCAGCACACTTGTGCCAAAGCAAGGATGCCCAGCAGCACAGGCTCCCACCACCAGAGCCAGGAGTACAGCCCTGCACCTCCACAGTCTTCGGAGGGCAATAGCAGATCCAGCAGCCTGCCCAGGGCAGCAGAGCCATGCAGGCTGCTGGGAGCCTCAGTCATTGCTGTTCCCTCTCCAGCAAGAAGATCACAGAACAATTGGGTTAGAAGAGACCCCCCCACCCCCAAAACC